>CAJUYI010006142.1:0-14267 GCA_910591695.1 Galerucella pusilla
CTTGCAAATCTTCTTGTACAAACCGACATGACATTGTATCTGATGAATCGTAAAAATAAAAATGATGCTTAAGTAGGTATATATTTCATTTTTTCCTTCAAATGTTACTCTCGAACTTTCGTCTTTTTTCGTAAAGTTGCAATCGATTTTACTTGATATCTCTGATAAAATCGGATTTATCGACTAAAAATACCAATGCGGGAGCCGCGCGGCGAGAGTGCTCATCTTAAAATCGCTCTATCTTTTTTTCTACTGCATATTACTAGCTCAAATTTTCCCAAAAACTTCCTCGATTTCTAAATTTCAATACTGCGTATTCAGATATGAACAATTAAAAACATCCTCACTCAACTTTTTTCATCGTACGTAAAAAGTCAAAAATTCGAAAAAAAAATTTCTTCAATTTATTGCTCGAATGTAAAATGCTTTGGGGATTTCGGACTAGTTTCATTGTCTCTAGAATTGGTTGAAGAAGACGTCATTAAATTTTCGTGAAAAAATATGAATTATTCGCCGAGAAACCGCGAGTTGATTGTCGAAAATCGTAAAATCGTTTTTTTCGCATTTTCGGCTAAAAAGTCAATTTTGACCATGTTCCCCCAATTTTAGAAAAAAATAAATGTCATATTCGTGTTTAGCACCCTCGAAAATATAAAGATAGACTGTTCTTAGCGACTAGAACGAGGTTGGTCGGTTTTTCATTTTCTAAACGACTATTTGGGGGTGTTCCGCTCCTCTATTATTGCCTGATAGTTTTAGTAAGTATATCGATCTCCACATGTAAAACTATTCAAAATTATGCCTGTACATCCGATACGCGGTGGGCTGTAATGGACAAATCTAACATTCATGAATGTCATTAATCTTCCATCTATAAATTCCTGATGAAAGTTAAATATCATATATCAAGAGGTATTATTATACAGTGTTACCCATTTTGTTTGGAAGCACCCCCGTAAAATCCGAATTTTTCAACCAATTTTGTTTTATTATTTTTTTGTTAGAATCAGTATCAAAAACAGTATTATGGCACAAATTTTCATAGCTTACTATTAATTGATTATTACTATTAATATTTGGTATAATGGCTTAATAACATACAAACTACTGGTATTGTTCATGGTCTTCTCTACTACTTCCTTGCGTGATTATTTTTTATTATTTTATTTATTTATTTATTTAATTACAATATCCTCGGGCAAGCCCAATTACAGGATAAGGACAGACACAGGATAATAATGACAGGTGAGAAAAAAAAATAATACAATGAAGTATTAGGGAAAAAAAGTAAGCACTCATATACAGCTAGGCACTCACAAAAAGAGACTTACACAAATCCATCCAATTCAATTATCCATTATTTTGTTCGTCTCATAACTTTAATTGCACTGTAATTCAGATTTGTTTTTTTTTTGTTTTTTCTTCTTATTTTTATGTATTCAATATTAGCTATTTAAAGATAAAACGTGTAGCGTAAATACTATCTGATTGAGTAGTAACAAAACAGGCAGACATGCCTAGGTAAAATGCTCAATTAGGTGTCTTTATGTATGTTTAAAACTATAAATATCACTTTATTATCAATATGTACTTTACTATGGAAATAATAAAAAACTTGAGAAACTTGAAAACTTGACAACAATTTTCAAGGCCCTCTATGTTAATTTTTCATTGCCAAAAAACACAAAAGTACATTAGGCATTTTTTTTCTCAAATATGACTATACCACTGGATTCAGAATCATCACAAATCTATACTACCAAAATTTTATGGAAATTTTTTTATTAACGACAAAGTTATTACAACATGAATTTGGCAAAAGTGGTATTTTCAGTATTTTTTTGGCAAAGATAAATTAACATAGAGGGCCTTAAGCAATGAAAATTTGTGCCAAAATACTGTTTTTAATACTGAATCTAACCAAAAAAATTAAAACAAAATTGAGAAATACGGATTTTTCAGGGGTGCTTCCAAACAAAATGGTTCACACTGTATACAGTGTGTCCGCGTAAGTTGGCTACATATGGAAAACTATGTTAATATTGATTTTATGAAAAAAAGTTATTCTTCATAAAAAGTTCTGCATTATCTAAAACCTTAAATGCAATCATTAGATATTTCTTATTTTGAGCCGTATACGAGGTTTGTCAAAAAATATTAATCATACTCAAGAGTAAAGTACCTTTATTTTTCACAATACAGAAAAATTGTAGGAAGTAAAGTTGTTTAAAATTAAAATTTATTTACAAATATGCAATTACAGCTATTTAGCATGAAAATTAAGATTTGGTGATTATTTACGATTACAAATACTTTGTAATGTAAAACGTAAATAATCACCAAATCTTAATTTTCATGCTAAATAGCTGTAATTGCATATTTGTAAATAAATTTTAATTTTAAACAACTTTACTTCCTACAATTTTTCTGTATTGTGAAAAATAAAGGTACTTTACTCTTGAGTATGATTAATATTTTTTGACAAACCTCGTATACGGCTCAAAATAAGAAATATGTAACGATTGCATTTAAGGTTTTAGATAATGCAGAACTTTTTATGAAGAATACCTTTTTTTCATAAAATCAATATCAACAAAGTTTTCCATATGTAGCCAACTTACGCGGACACACTGTATATGTGAGGAAGAAGAAAATATTAAATATCCCAAATAAACTTGGATCTACATCTACTGTTCTACTGTACATCACTGTTCAGTATATACAGGAGAGTTACTCGCTATACTTGAAACTTTGAGAAGCTACAAACAGCCAAACAAAAACTTATTAATATTAATATCGGACTCCTACAGTGCTCTCTTAGGAATGAAACAACTATTTCCCACTCACCAAATACTCTTAAGCATTAAAAAAGAACTTTACCGACTCCAGAAAACACACGTTAAAGTAGAGTTCCTGTGGGTTCCTTCTCATGTAGGCATACCATCGAATGAAAAAGTCGATGAAATTGCACGACATTTTTTGAAAAAATTCCAGTTTCTGATTTCAAACCAGTTATAAAGGATTTTGGATGGAATATCTGGCAAAAAAGATGGGAAGAAACCAATTCACTACTTAAAGAAATCATGCCATCGGTAAAATCCAGATTGACACTTTCACAGAACAGAAAAGACCAGGTTGTTTTAAACAGGTTAAGAATAGGACATTCAGCCATCACACACTTTTATTCAATAAAAAACCACCAAAGCAGTGTTTAATATGTGATGTGCCTCTAATCATAAAACATATACAGTTGGATTGTGCAATTTTAAGTGTTAGAAGAACAGTTAACAACATCCCACCTAATATGAAACGCGCGTTAAGTGAAAACTGTGAAAAAGTACCCAAATTTCTGAAAGACTCCAATCTCTATTTTAAAATAAAAGAACTATTGTATGTTTTTTCATGTAGTCACACTTTGTCGCCGCTCATAACCCTAGAGGTTGATGCGGTAAAATAAAAAAAAATAAAATAAAAACTTGTAAGTGGTAAAGATAAGCATAAAAATAGAGGTAAGCGTAGTGGAATTGAGAAGTCTCTGAAAGTTGCAAACTGTCTTATGGTGAAATTTGGTACTGGAAGTCACTAATGGGACGTCTAACAAAGATTTTGCGGAATAAATTCTAAAGATAGATATGTTTGGATGATTTATTTATTTGGGAAAGTCCCTCAACTTTATAAAAGTTTCAGAAACAATTTTTTTTTATCCAGGAATTCCTAAATTAATAAATAAAATGAAAGAAAAATGCACTTATGGGTAATAGAATTTGATTTAGCGATTAATTTTTACAAAAAAAAGCTGTGCAAACGTCCTTAGGGTATTTCGGAATTGCGGAAAAACATCAAGTTAAAAATTAAGTGCTGCGCTGAATGTTTTCAGTTCCAGGAAAACATATGCCCCTTGCTGATTCTAAAGTGGATTTATAACATCAAAAATTTCGTAGTTCAGGAAATTGCAGTAAAAACTGTTGTTTGTTATATTTAATTTTTTATATTCTTCTTCAAGGTAATAATAATAATGCTTATTTATAGAAAAACAGTACAATTTGATAAAAACTATTATTTAATAAATAAAAAAAAACATAATCTAGTGATAGGTATTAATTGAGTTCAAAATTTTGTAATATTTCAAAAATAATATTCAATAAATTATCTAAGATACTTTAAATTAATTGAATTATTAAAAACGTGTCTGTTTTTTGAATTTTGTGGGTTATACGACTCTTAAAGAGGTTTGGTTTCATCAAAATACAGTTTTTCAAACAGTACCAATAAAAATTGACAGATTTTTCTTAGAAAAACAGTAAATCTTCGTCGCATCCAATTTAACAGACCGAAAGTAATAAAATTAGTGGTAAATCCGAAAAATAATAAATCCTAGTTAAAGAACTATCTGTGATAATATCAACAGTCAATTAAATTTCATTAGACAATACATTATTTCCAAATGGAAGCCACATTTAGCGATCGCGTCTTGTTTACAAAAACAAAAAGCTTGTTTTTCTTAGAGAAACATGTGTTGTTAATTGGAACTGAGCTTTGAAACGCTATATCGTAAAAATAGAAATAAAAAGCTTTGTTTTTGAACGACAGTCAGTTATTCAGTCGAAGAATATTTATTGAAATACCGTGAGCTGGTCGTTTACAAACCGAGAAAATGAATTTGAAAAATGTTAGAAAAACTCGTCTATTCTCTGTATCTGTATTTTTAGAGTAGGAAGGGTGAGTGTAGGAGGCTAACAGCACTTAAACCACATGTGACCCATTGTACATCCTCCCGAGGAGTTGTCCTCCTAAATCATTGTACATCCTGTCCTTTTCAAGAAGGTGGACAGGTCCTAGGAGACATCTCCTTTATATCAGCAGGTGTAGTCCAAGACTGACCGAACACACACTCTCTTATTGACGATAACTCGCATAAGACAGTTTCATCTTCCTGTTCACACATCGTGCATAGAGGTGTGTCCACTAGCCCTATAGTATGGAGGTGTTTCCTTAGTTGACAATGGTCAGCTAGAAATCCTACTTGTAAACGTAGGTTTTTCATGGTCATCGCCAAATATTTCTTCGGCGCCAGCTTCCCAAGGTCGCCAGGGTGATCCTGGCAAGACTACATCCTTTGATTCCATCCCATCTCTTAAGGGATTGATCATGGATGTAACGTTTAGCTAGTTCCGCAATTGTCGAAGTCGTTAGGCCGTAGGTGTCCTAAAATTTTTAGTCCAGCCGCTTCCCTGGCTAAAGAATCGGCGATCCTGTCGTTCCCTTTAACCCATCTCGGGATAATATTGTTATCTGCCGAGGTAATAGCTAAATCTTGGTTGCACTCTAGTACTAGCCCCGATAAAACACGTTGTCTGTTCAAGGCTAATAGGGCTTGTCTACTATCAGTGCAGATTGTTATGCTTTTACCAGAAATTCTTTTTCTGGTTAGTTCTTTTGTGGCAATTGAGATACCAGCCAGTTCTGTTTGAACCACGCTGGTATTATTTCCCATTCCCCACTTAATCCTTAGGCTTAGTGCTCTGGAGTAGACTATAAGTGGTTATACAGACTATATCTCTTTTGACTTAGTTTACATCTGAATTTTTTTCTTCTAAATTATCTATAAGGATGTCAGAAAGAATGCAGACTTTTCAAGGAAGCATCGAACATGTAGAGAAAAATTCCAAAGTGAATACTCACACACATATTATATTCGTCAGAAATATTTTTATACTAAAGTCGAATACAATTTACTTTGAATGTGCATAAGCACTTAGGAAAATAAACAGAATTTTTCTCTAAAGCTCTCTCACAATTTAGGCCAGGATATGAACAAATATAGGTACTTTTATACAGATCGTGAAAAGTCTATTCAAGTCATAGGATGAGCAGAACTACTTGAAAGAAAGAGAAGAATAATTGTTCGAAGTCAGCGTTGAGCGTGCTTTCAGTTCCAGCTACCAATCTGATATGAAAGCAACGTTGCCAGTTCAAAATGTTGGGTACTTTTTAAAGAATAATTATCTTATTTTGCATTTAACTTTTAATACGGGATAACGCCGTATTTATTGGGAGAAATTCGAGATTGGTAATAAAAACCCCACAAAAACGATCGCATCACTGGTATTTTAGAATATTTTTAATACTTAATTTTAGTATTTTGGGACAATCTGTATATGTATCAACTTAATATATATTTCTGGTTTCTTATGATGGTAAAAAAATTATCACAATTTTTTGCAAATTTTTTTGGAAGCAAAAATGCTCGAGTAAATCATTTCTGTCTTGGAGAATGCATTGAGATCGAGAACTTTCTAAGCAATTTGTGTTATTGTATAGTGAGAATTTAAATTTATTTTGTAAATAATGGATGTGCCTTAACGTTTAACAAGACATGTGACGAATGAAGAAGCCGCTAGAATCATCGAGCTCATACAAGATGGACGCAGGGGTAATTGGAGTTCAACAAAGCACCATATCCAGAGTTGTTATTCGCTACCAAGAAACAGGGCAGCTTACCAGAAGACCCGGACAAGGCCGCAGAAGGGTAACTTCAGTAGTAGATGATGGTTTTTTGAGGTTAATGGCGTTAAGAATTTGGCATACCCACCGTTCGAAGACTGCAAACAGATCTGTTGGCTGCTCGTAATGTCCGAATAAGCCTACAAAGTTACAAACAGTTTGAAATAGGCTGAGAGAAGCAGGTATACGAGCCAGAGTGCCAGCTAGAGGTCCACGTTTTACCAGAGAACATCGAGTAGCAAGATTGGAATTTGCTCGAGAACACGCAAATTGGAATATTCAAGATTGGTCCAATATTTTATTCACGGATGAATCAAGATTTTGTCTGTATTTATCAGATAGGCTACCAGTATATGTGGTGGACGTCACGATCAGGTTAATTTTTGTCAAACTGAAAGCTTTGGTGGTGGCTTGGGGAGGAATTTCTTTCAAGGGTCGCACGGAGTTAGTACCAGTGAATGATGGGAGACTAAATGCTGACAGGTACATAACCAATATCCTAGAATCCCATATAGTGCCCTATATGCCTCATATCGGTAACAACTCTGTGCAAATGCACGATTAATGCTCGTCTACACGCTGCTAGACTGGTTCGGCAGTACGTAGAAGAGGTCGAGATACGCACCCTGAATTGGCCTGAACATAGCCTAGACCTTAACCAAATAGAGCATGTCCAGGATCATCTAGGATGGCAAATTCAGCAACATCCGGCACCAATAAGAACACTAGATGATCTTCAAAATGTTCTTTTTAACTTCTGGGAAAACATGCCGCAAGGATACATACTGAACCTGTTTGGAAGCCTCTGTAGATTAAACTGATATAAAATAAATGTTGCAAAAGGCGTATCTATTGGGGTTTTGATTCGTAATAATAATAAAATTCGAAAAACAGGCGACACATTTAAAATATTTAAAAAATAATGAGTGATGCGATAATTTTTGTGGGGTGTATTTTATTGACTTTTGAAAAATGAGTGAGATCAGCACAGATAAGAATAAAATAATATAGTAAAAGAAAATAAATGGACAAATTACAATCTGCAATAAAAAAGGTAGACCGTGTTGCGGGACACACGGTAGGAACTTTAGTTCCTTTTAAGCAAAAATTATGTAATACATCTGACGTTATAGATAAACAATTTGCAAATTCTTCGGTCGTCGAGTAGTGAGCAAACCAGACTCTCACGCGGTAGACCTGGGTTCGATTCCCCGCAAAGAAGTTTTTTTTTAATTGTTAATTTTAATTTTAAATAACTATTCCGCTTGATATTAATAACGACAACAGGTAGACGTTTGAAATATTTAGCAGAATATTCATTATTACAGATAATGGTACGGTACCCTTCATGAGGGAGTCTGACTGGCAACATCTACTTATAACAGCATCGTATATTTAAAAAGGGAAACCGTAGCATTATACAAATTGGACATTCAAGAGCTGTACGTTTACCACAAAAAAATTAGTGGAAACATAAAATTGAATTGTTAAATTTTCAATTTGAAGTTATATTACAGTTTATAGAAATTTTTATTTTCTAGATTTTTTCTTAAGTGGGTCGTAGAAAAAATATGCTGTTCGACTCGTGTGAATGGTCCATATCCCACTTGAACGGTTGAGCACTCTGCCTACGGCGTCGTGCTCAAACTTCGTCCTCGTGCGATATGGCCATCATACCCACACTAGTTGCACAAACTACTTTTTCTATCAAAATATGCCCTTTTACATTTAAAAACAACCTGCCAAATGTCAAATCAATTCATCCATCCATTTTAAAGTTATCGAATTAAAACATTGCAAGTTTTCAAAATTTCAACACCCTGTATTTCGAAAAGTAAATGAGCTAGTCCCCTTAATCCTCATATCATTTTGTCCAATTTTACGAGAGGAATCTTCTACATGCAAACGTTGTAATTACCCTCAACGTTCCAGATGCTTATTCCATTTTTTGCGCGATCGTATTGAAATAAATTCCGAATAAAATAATTTAAATTTCTTCGAAATAAACGAAATGTCAAAAGTGACATTTATACTTCTCGATCAGTTTAAAATATATTTTGCATTGTTTTTATGCTATTTATTACTTTTCGACGTCTGAACGTCTGAACTTACCGACGTGTTAAACTTAGAAACCAGTAAACACAACATACCGTCCTGACAACTGATGCTGTAAATAAACAAAAAAGATCAATCGCGCAAAAAATTATGGAAATAATAATAAAAAGTTATCCGAACAAATTCAGGTAGATCACCAGCACTGCGAATACCAGCTTTGCATAGAATTTTAATATAGCATCGATGGTTCAGTGGTAGAATGCTCGCCTTCCACGCGGGCGGCCCGGGTTCGATTCCTGGCCGAAGCATATGAATCGCTGCTTCGTAAACGAGAGAGAGACTCAAGAGAGAGCACACGCACGTAAGCAAGGCACATAACGAAGCAACGTAACATAACGTAACGTATCGTAACGGTCAGATCTTTTGCGTCGCAACCCTCGGTCGCTCAAACATAACCTGACGTAAAGAACTAAAGTTCCAATAGAATCTATACACTGCTTTCGATTTAACAATTATTGGTATTTAACATTGTTGCCGACAAAAATTGGGAATAACTTTTACAGATAAATACATTTGGCAACAGCTGACTGCGCACAATTATTCTTCTTTCTCTCTCTCAAGTGTTTTTCTCATATTTTCCTTTTCGCACTTGTGTAAATCGCATGGCTCGAATAGACTTTTCGCAATGTGTATATATTCAAACGGATTATTGATATTTAGTTGACAAATGTTTATTATTAACACTATTTAACGTTTTTCTGTAGATATTGACGTATTTTATGATTTATTTTTTGTATAAAACCGGACTATTTTTCCACATATCAAAAACTTGTGGTGATATTTTGAGTTGGATAAGTTAGAGGTGAGATATTATATCAAGCATAATCCCATAGGAGTAAAATATACCAACATTTTATCAGAATATTTCAATACAAAATGTATACAAAACTAATGAATCCAAACCATCATTAAAATTATTTTTATCACATCCATAAAGATTTAATACTTCCCAAGGTTTCCTTGTTATTTTTTTGTTGTTATTCCTTCAAAGAAAACTAAACATTTTCTTTTTATTACTCTTGTTATTCCCAGAAAACATTTATCTCGACACAAATTGCTAAATAAAGGTAGTTATGACTTGAAACTTCCAGAAATACCTACGTTTTTATATTATTACTCAGAATCTTCCGAAAAAAAACCATTCAAATGGATAAGAAAACCTATACATTGAATTGTTGCTCTATTCAGAAGAAAATATGAGGCCCATTGTAGAAAAAAAACGCAATTTTCGTTTTTATAATGGTCCTTTAAGAAATATGGTCAGTTGGAGTTCTTTTTCTTTGAGATTGTAATGTCTATATTTGGCGATAACTTATTTTGTGTAGTTGAGTTTGATCATTTGGACACGTAAGTGATATAAATGGCTATATTCTTTTTGTTATACATTTTTTTGGGACTAAGAATCACTTGGTTGACCTATTTTTTCGATAAAATCATTCTCTCACCAAAAAGTGTGATTAAATTTTTTTAAAAACGCATTTTCGAAGAAATTGAATTATACATATGTTAAACAAGGTTGGCATATCTGTGTATATTATTATGCTACTAAAACCTTACATTTTTTTATCTACACATAGATTCAAAAGTTTTGCATCACCTTCTTCGGATGCGAAGGAATTTTTTTGCGCCAACATTTTTTTGTTGGCTTGTTTATCAATGTTTACCATTTCAATATGTTCCATATTTTTTGCAATATACAGATGTTTACTGTTTTTTTTGTAAGATAACATTTTTAGTGCGATCATTTTAACATTCGAGGCATTTGATTTTTTCGATTTTAAGTGCAAACATAAATCGTTAAGTCATAAGTGAGATTGACCGTGCAAGAATAGTGGCTTTAGTTGAAGAAGGTCATTCTCAAAGGTTCGTGGCAAACAGAGTTGAGGTTTGGCAAAGTGATGTGTCTCGTGTATGGAACCGGTATCTCCAGATCAATTCTCTTCGTGATAGACCTAGAAGCGGTAGAAGGCGTGTTACTAATCAGCGGCAGAACCGCTATATCCACTTAACCATCCGAAGAAACCCGACCATGGTAATACCATCAGCACTCCAAAGAGATATGAGACATGCGTTGGGAGTTCAAGTATCGATCTCGACATTACGAAGACGAATACTTGCGACAGGTTTGAGGTGTCGCCGACCAATAAGAGTGCCCAGACTACAACTTGAGCACAGAGTTCGCCGACTACAGTGGGCTCAAGAACACGCGGCCTTGCCTGGAGAATTTTGGAATTCGGTGTTTTTTTCCGACGAGACAAGGATTTGTTTGGTACAACATAGCCATCGAATACGTGTGTGGCAAGATCCAACGAAAGTTGTGCAGTTTGCCCATGCTCGCCCCGTGCCGCTCTTCAGAGGAGGAAGTGCTATGTTTTGGGCTGGTATCATGTTAAATGATCGCACAGAATTAATTCATGTGGAGGGAACGATGACTGGTGATAGGTATCTCAGAAAGATTCTACATTGTCACGTGAGACTATGGCGCGCAGCTGTTGGCAATTCCTTCGTTTTTATGGACGATAACGCCCGACCTATCGGATCAGGGGGTGTATTTTCGTTCTCAGTCGAAATATTTCGTGTTCGAATGATTTCGAATGAAACAATCCGATTGATATTGGCCTAACGTATTTTCGAGACGTCATCCAATTAAAATTCGTATGCGGAATTGAAATTCGAATGACCATACGTGACAACGTCGCAATTTATACAGTACCAACCGTAGAGTTCTAATAACCCTGCAATGTTCCTGCCTTGTGTTTAAAGTTTGAAGTTTTGAAGTGTCAGTTTCAATAATTAGCAAAATATACATTTTTAAAAATGCAAAAACCAAAGAAGCGGTCATTTCACTGCAAATCAAAAGGAACATCCTGTTGTCTTCCTCTTAGATCACCCAGAGCTAAAAAGTGGAAAATTTACTAAAGAATTTACATTCAAAACGGCACAAACATTGTGGTTCTATGCCAGGGGCAAAAAAAGATTGGAGGCAATTATTAATATATTACATAATACATCAAAATTACAATATCATCAAACAACAATCATAATCTTACCAAAGTAAAAGTCAAAATTGAAAGTCGGAAAAGTCAGAGAATCGCTTTTGCGCATGCTCAAAACTCAAATTCGAGCACGGATTTTAAATTCGATTGGTTCCAGCCCAGTCGAAATAAATCGATTGAAAAATTTCGCATACGGACCAATTTCTATTACACGAAAATACACTTTTTGCATTTCATTCGAAAATTGGACGTAAGGTCGCATTCGAATCAAATTCGATTGAAACGAAAATAAGCCCCCTGAACTGTAAATGAGTATCTTGAAACTGAAGGGATCAATCGTTTGAACTGGCCTGCCTATCTCCTGACATGAATCCCATTGAACATGCTTGGGACATGCTTGCCAAGGCAGTGGCAGCACGCAGAAATCCACCCAGGAGTGTACAAGAGCTTGTTCATGCGACCCAAGAAGAATGGCGAAATATTCCTCAAAAGAATATCAATAATTTGGTAAACAGCATGGGCAGGCGACTTCAAGCTTGCATACATTCTAGAGGTGGAAATACTCTTTATTAAAAGTTCTCATGCAGGTTCTCACTTAACCTTTTCTTTAACAAGAATCAATTTGTATTTAATTTATTCAATTTATAAGAATACTTTTTATGTTTAAAGCAAGTTTATTATTGGATAATAAAAATTTTTGACAAATATACACGTTTTTTTTAATTGAAACTAATTATTTGATTAATCTCTGATCCATTTTATAATGAACACATTTTTTTTTTCGGAGATTTAGGGTGATGCAAACCTTTTGAATCTATGTGTATTTGATAATAAGTTATGTCTTATCGCTCTGGAATCTTACTCTCTATATCTTTGTTAATGTCTCCTGTCCAGTATTATGCTCTCGGAGCTTCTGGACCGATGTTATCTACCATCTACTGATGAGTGTAATTCAATGTCCTTTGTGGCATATAGCCAGGAAAGTAGCTGTTGCTGCTTGGTGAATGGTCTGTTAGTTCTAATAGTATTTAGTATTTTTGACATCTATAAAAGGTTCGAAATGAAATGAGATTCTTTTCGTCTCCAAATTCTTTTCGTCTCCAAATTCTTTTCTGAATAATTACAAGTTTCAAATGTGGTGATTGGCTTAAGTGGCATTAGCCAATAGTCATTTTTCAATCTGGGAATTTCTTCCTGACCGGGGCCGAGGGTAGACCTTAACTGCCGAATGCAATTTAACGATCATCAATAATCGGATGGAAATGTTTTCCACCGTTGGTTAAGATTTATTTTCTTTTACGGCTTATTGAACTCAGTTTATGGCAACTATTTCCTGAGAAAGGAAATCGGAAAGTATTTTTTACCGTTCGTATAATAGTTTTGTCCTTTGTATTGGTGATTTTGATAATTCAAGCTTATATAACTCCTCTTACGTGGATAATTATGTATCTGTATCTCACAGCACTTAGGCCACATGTGACCCATTGTACATCCTACTATTAAACGTAGGTTTTTCCTGGTCATCGCCAAATATTTCTTCGGCGCCAGCTTCCCAGGGTCGCCCAGGGTGATCCTGGCAAGACTGCATCCTTTGATTCCATCCCATCTCTTAAGGGATTGAGCATGGGTGTAACGTACCTTCACTCCTGTCGTGCCCTTAACCCACCTCAGGATAATATTGTTATCTGCCGAGGCGTTAGCTACATCTTGGTGGCACTCTAGTACTAGCCCGATATAACACGTTGTCTGTTCAAGGCCAAGAGGGCTTGTCTACTATCAGTGCAGATTGTTATGTTTTTGCCAAAGACTCCTTTTCTGGTTAGTTCTTTTGTGGCAATAGAGTACACGCATTTTTCTTATTTTGCTTGGATATTAATTTATAATAGTAAATATGATATCAAAAATTACTAATAATAGGAAATAAACCAGTTTCCATTGGAAATTACTCCTAAATTTTGAAATAGAATTCAAATTTCAATGCACTTTCCGACCACAACCCGAGGATTTCCGAACGCTACCGATGATACGTGTGATGTCATATCTCTTGTGTGTCAATATGGCCGGTATTGCATTAGGTTATGTGTAGTTGTGTGTTTATATTGTATTTTAATCAACTATTAATTGCTTCATCGACGTAAAAATATCATTTATATGTTTGTTTGAGACCATTACGTGTTTGTTTGTGCTTTTTTTTATTTTTAAAAGTCAACGTAAAGTAGAAAGTGGTCATAAATATTCGATATTTCCGAGGATATTTTAAAACTTTTGGGAGAATATATTTTATTTACTAGTTCAGTGTTCAGTGACGGTTATTTCATATTTTGTGAGTGAAGATATGTCTTGCGAAGGTTTTGTAAAAGCACAAACTGATTACTTGTCCAAAGTAGACTCATTTTTGCTGCTTGAATTTATGAAGTCAAACAGCTGCTTTAATGCAGAGGAAATAAGAGGAGTTAAAGCATTATCGTAAGTACGATTTAAACTATGTTTTATTTATACAGTACTTTTCAGATAAAAGTATCCACCTACAATAACTTTTGTAATACTGGTATTTAGAAAAAATCCAAAAACACGTTAATTTATGTTGGAAGGGGCAAGCATTATAGCTTATTTAAACTTACTGAAAAAGCCACCCCCTCACCCCTAGCAGCA
>CAJUYI010006143.1:0-14264 GCA_910591695.1 Galerucella pusilla
TTGACGTGTTTTTGGATTTTTTCTAAATACCAGTATTACAAAAGTTAGGTGGATACTTTTATCTGAAAAGCACTGTATATATCAAGAACTGTAACTTTAATAAAACTAAAGTAATTTCAATGGGGGTTGCGTAGAAATGTTGGGGAAGCTTATAAAATCAAGAATATATAATTACAAGAACAAATAATTCATATACATTTTTGAATTCAATGATTTTTTGTATTATAGGCAAAAATAGCAATTTTTATAGATTCGGGTAGGAATCTTCATTTTTTCAAAATTTAACTTGATACTTGATACTCCTGTTATATAAAGATGAATAACAAACGAACAAAATGTATATAGTTAAAAGGTATAAAATATAATTAGTATATAATTTTAACATTTCATTTTTTGCATTTATTTTTCCAATAAAAAAATGTGAGAATTAATTTAATACCTTTTTTTTATTATTTACAGCTTTGCTTTTAACAAAGATTAAAAAAAGATTTCGATTAAATATTTATATCTTTCCGCGATTCAGAAAGTAGGTCTTCCGCCGTGCAGCAGAGTCGCGCGGATGAGGAACACATACTTAGTTTACCGAATTTTTTCCGGATAAACCATTGATCGGACGAAAAAAACGCAGGAGACCTTTTTTATTGCAAAACGCTTTCCCTACACGGTGGTATTTTTTATTTTTCTCTCGCTCTCTCCCAGCGCGAGATATCATAGAATTAAAATAAAAGTCTTGAACTTTTTCTTATGATTTGGGAAATCGATGAACTGGTAAACATTTTTTTATATTAATCCACATACTTCAAGGTACTTGTGAAGAAAAAAAATCAGCCGTATTGCTAATTACTTGTACTTTTGGTCTAAAATAACCCATTCCGACTGGCCTAACACCTGTTTCTGACTTTTTAATTGCAATCCATATCAGAAAGGACAGGGACCCACACCAGAGATACTTAGTTAAATCTTTTTACTGAGGAATTTTTGAACGAAGAATACTCACGTATCTCCTGCGTTTTCTTTTTCTCTAACAAATTTTGAAGAGACTCCCTATCCGAATCGAACTTGAAAGTAGTTTGAGTATCCTTCCATCTTAAAACTTGAGAATTAACGTAAGTGACACTGACAGGTGCCCCCAAATTAGTCCTATTTCTATGAACATTTCTTTTTCTACTTCTTCCATTGAAATCACAAAGATTTGGATCTGTCTTGTACTTGGCTTCATCACTAATCGTTTTGTAAAGATTATTAGAAAACTCGTTGATAAAATGCTTCAACTCATCTTCTTTCGGTTTATCCCTTGACTTCTTCAAACTAGTCAGTGTCTCTTCCATCACTGATATTATTTTATTCTTCAAATCTATACCTGGTTTCAAAATATCCTCCCTCCATTTCCACGAACCCGTATGGGAATCTTCCTCTGGTGTATTTTGTACCAAAACTGGATTGACGATAAATTTTTGTCGAGGAATTGTTTGTGTAGGTTTTACTTTCTCAGGAACCGTTTCAATTTTAATTTGTCCTCCATAATTAGCTCGAGAGAAATGATTTAAAAGCTTGGTAACTATTTTTTTGAAATACTCTCTCGGCACAGCTTTTTGTTCTTGCGCCGCTACGCGCTCTTCAAGTACTCGAATTTTTTCGGATAAATGTTTAAAGTAGTATTGACAATGTTGGTGGTCGTTTTCTCTCTTCTTTCTATTATTCTCATCGTTGAAATTTCGTTTTTTATAAGTGTCCTGTGGGTCTTTGATGGGTTCTGTTATAAAAGGTCTTTTTTGTGAATCGGAGACTAAACCAACTATAGCGCAGTTTTTGCAAACACATGGAGAGCATTTTTCATTCATATTTTGCCTGTTTTTGCATTTAAAAACTGAATTAAGTTCGGTTGTGTTGTAAACTTGTTGGATATTTTCATTTTCCGAATTGCTAGCTTCACTAAACGGTGGTATTTTAATGTGATCCCCTTTTGCATAGCTATTGGCACTTTTTTTATTCAATATATCCCTCTCTTTTCCTAAATTCATGGCATTTATGAACTGCTTAACTTGTTCTCCCGACATAATTTTCTTTTCGGTTGTACACAAATGGTTATCTCTGGGCTTAATAACTGTAACGTCAAGATACGTATTGGCAAATTTTTCTGGAAAATTAATAATTTCAGTCACTTCATCGTCCATTTCGAGTTCGAGCAGAAGCTGGGGGCTTATTTCCGTTACATTCTCTGCCGATTCGGTTATTTTTGTGGTATTAAGCATTATGTTTTAAAACTTTGCATTATGTTTATTATGGATCCGACATGCATAATTTTGAATCAATTCACGAATGTCATTGAAATTTTGTGACAATTTCAAACAGTTTTGAAGGTGTCAAATATATAGAATAAAAAAATAATTATTTTACTATGTCCTGCGAAATTGTCAATAAAATAGGTATTTAATTAATTATTCTAAACAACATTTACTTATTTTGTATTTTTAGGTACTGGAGATTGCGAAATACTCGAAAAAATTAAAAGCGAAGATAATGCTACTGCCATTGCCTCAGGTTTGGTATCAGAAATTATCAATAACGCTTTAGATATAGCTGAAGAACGCGGTGCTATCAAAGTTACTGGTAATGTTGGAGATATTTTAGAAAACTTATCCACCAAATTCCAAGAATTGGTAATAACGGAAGATAAACAAAAACTTACGGATGTTTCAGTTGGTCCATTTCAAGGGGTTGGTGATCAGCTAGAGGACGATGTCGATAAGAAGTCGGTGGTTCAGCATAGACCGGTAGAGAAAAAGAATCGCCTCACCGACTTAGTGAAGAATTCTAAGCAACTTCTAGCGAAATTGATGTTGAATGAAAGTAAAGGCGAGCTTCACGATACGAAGTCGGAAAAATTTGTCAAATCCATAGATCTGGATTCAAGAGATCAACCTTATAAAGTTAAAAAATCCATAGTACCTGAAGATGTACAGTTACCTAGTAAGTATTATCCATTTTCTGAGTCGAGCTGATTTTTAACCAACCATTAGTTAAAGTAGCGAACCTATCACATAAAAATCAGTTTCGCGCGTTGCTTTGTATTACCGTTTGACAGTACCAACAGATGAAATGGAATCACTCAATGTCCCATTAAATCCTGCTCAGTACAACATGGAAAAGAATGAGCTACAATAGGCACGTTAACACCTACGAATATAATGATGTTATTGATTGCTTTTGTGCGTTTATCAAAGTCATACGAAAATTCTTGTGCGCATGCCAGAATGCTGACAATGTCAAACATCGCACAATCAAACATATTATGTGAATGGATATTTCTACTTTCTTCGATACTTTTTGAAACAAAAAAAAATAACAGTAGGATAGATCGGTAAGTGGGAGGGGGTAAGTATTTTGGAGTAAAAAATGGTTTATCTCTAATTCCGGCAAAACTACAAGTCCTATGGAAAAAAGTTGAATAGCAAAGTTATGGGTAATAACAAGATATACAATTTTTCTGCAAGAGTTTTTTCCCTGCGAAATTTGGTGGAAACTTACCTTATCATGTCCCGAATACAATGTAATTTATTTGATTTGAAATATTTATTTTTCCACTTTATTTTGACTTAAAAGAGAGATTTTAAGCCACATAAATTTTGACATACGTTATACGCTAAACGTTAAACTGAGCAAGCGCAGTCTTTCCAAAATAGCGGATGACATTTTTAATTATTCTAGTTTTTGAATCCGTAACCTGTGAACGACGTTACACGTTAAACGTTATTTTGTTTGGTGTAACTAACCTTAAATTTTCTGTTTGTTTAATTTGATTTGTATACATTAATCCATGACATTAATTGTGGATAATATGAAAAATATAATTAGACGTCGAAATGATCAAGGTCTAATAGAAGAACTTAATAATGGGCGCTATTCTTCACAAAATATTCAGCATACGTTAGGCAGAATTAACGTTAAAAATCGGCGTTGACAAGTTAAAATATTCAAAGATGTATATAGTATATTTTGAGACCCAAAATATAAAAAAGTATTGAAATATGTTATTTAAAATTATTTGTGCAATATAACATTTCTAATAGTTTTCCATAATTTTTTTATTAAACGAAATAAACATGATACATTGATTGAATAGATGAGGCTTTTACTTGATGTAGATCCATAGTAAGTTATGAAATCAAACAATTTTATTTTGTAAAATCTACATTGTAATTTAAACTAGTTTAAATTACAATGTAGATTTTACAAAATAAAATTGTTTGATTTCATAAACATGATACACTTGACAATTATGTCAAATCCTTACCGCTTTACTATTTTAAGTATCAAGAACGGTAAGGGTTGTTTACCGGTCGAGATGCTTATACCATTTTTTGCGTGATCGTATTGAAATATTCGAATTTTGAATAAAATAATTTAAATTTCTTCGAAATGAACGAAATGTCAAAAGTGACATTTATACTTCTCGATCAGTTTAAAATATAATTTGCATTTTGGTGAAACTGTTTTCATGCTATTTATTACTTTTTATATTGTTCTGTTCGATTCTGTTCATTAAAAAATATCAATCTTCTTATCGCTTATTAAGGTGATCGGTTATTTTTTCACTGTTGCGCATGAGCAAAATAACCGATAACGTATAACGTTGATCAAATAAGTGGCTTAAAATCTCTCTAATATCAAAAAGCACTCTAATTTACAATCGAAAATTCTCGCGTCAAATTTTCAGCTTTTTTCAAAAAGTCGGTGGGCTTTTTGTTCGATGAAATATCTACTTTCTGATAATATGAAAAAATATACATTAGGTACTATGGTAAGTGTTCTCAGAACATGCAAAAAAAAATTTCAATCAATATGTATACAATTTCATCGGAAAAATGTGATTGCTGCAATTTTTTTCAGTTAAATAGTTGATTCATTAAATTCGAATTACATTCATGTCATGTAAAATCTCATAAAATGTAAATATACATGTGAATCGTACTATTGAACTCAGATACTCCATTATGAATACGTTATTCATTATAATATTTTTAAAAACGTTAATCTCGTTACTCATAAATACATTATCTTGAATTCCAATCACTTATCCATATCCATTAGTTTTTGTTTCCTTCCTTGACGGCATTTCTTCATCGTTAGATTCGACAAACCTTTCCAACTCTAGTTGATCTTCAAAATATTCTTCGTCTCCAATGCTATTTCCAGTCTGCGTTGTTTCTTTATCCACAATTTCATCTAAATCATTCACTTACTAGTAGGTTGTTTTTTCCATATTGGAGCAATTTTCATAACCATAATAATTTGTTCATAAATTCATGCATTATAAACCATGTTTCCAGCTGCCACATGTTAAACTGCTACATCCAGTTTCACAGCTGCAGCAAATAGTTTCAAGCAATACTCCCGGAATTATATCCTCATTTGTAAATTTGAGCATAATGCCTTGTTGATGTTGCTTCCAGCCCCAATCTGTTGCTGTCAATCCGTTGCCCAACTAAGTTTGAAGCTGATGCCCTGTAACAATGTTATTCTGCTGCTCCTTCTGTGGGTGGGAGGTTCGCCAAAATGAAGGATGTTTTAATTTTTGTCAATTGATAGATCACTTAGGTATATAAATTATCTTGAAACAGCAATAAATAGTATTTCGATTGGCAATTTTTTCGTCTATCAATGTAACATGGAATCTTACGTTTTTTGAGTAATTCGAATTTGAGTTTTTTTCATTTTTTTGCATTTTCTGAGAACATTTTCTGAAGTAATTTATACATACTTTTCTCACACCATCAGAAAGTAGAGATTTCAACGAATAATAAGCCCACCGACTTTTTGGAAAGAGCTGATATTTTGACGCGAGTATTTTCGATAGAAAATTAGGGTGCTTTTTTGATGAAGTCAAAAAAATTAGATGGAAAAATTGGCATTTCAAATCAAATGAAGAAATTTGAGGCATTTGAGACAGAATGAGGTAAGTTTTCACCAAATTATGTGGGAATTTTTTTTTGAAAAATAAAAATAAAAAACCAAAGACTTGTTTATTTGAATCTTTCACATACATTTTTAGGTTATGTGGAAAAATTGTAATCACATAAGTTGTAGATCTTTCTATTATCCACAACTTTGCCATTCAACTTTTTTCATAGGACTTGTAGTTTTGTCGGAAATCGAGATAAACTATTTTCTACCCTTAAAAAATCACCTCCTTCCACTCACCGAACTCGGATCGCCCGTAATTTATTTTTCCATTCAATTCCATCCCTTTTCCAATGGGTTTCATCCTACTATTATTTTTTTCACTTCTTACAATTTTTGAAGGCCTCGGCCCTGGTCTAATACTAGTTTGACCGTATTGAGGTGCGCATTCAGAACATCTTAATGAAGTATGGCGTGCCGTTTTGGTATTTAATAACATCGTTTTAAGAACAAAAACAAAAATATCTCTTTTTTCAAAAATGTTTATTCCCTAATTATTCTGTTAATGAATTAAAATTATGTTTTTCATAATAATAATACAGGAATTTCCATTATGAAAAACATAATATAAATTGCCGATTTAAAATTATGAAATACATAATAAAAATTCATGAATTAAAATTATGAAAAACATAATAGAAATTCAATTTCCATTATGTATTGAGGTTGCCTATACTAATCTCTGAAATCGTATAGTAAATGCATTACTGCAGAATAGGCAACCTCAATACATAATGTAAATTGAATTTCTATTATGTTTTCAATAATTTTAATTCTTGAATTTCTATTATGTTTTTCATAATTTTAAATCGGTAATTTCTATTATGTTTTTCATAATTGAAATACGTGTATTATTATTATTAGAATCATAATTGAAATTCAAGTATTAAAATTATGAAAACCATAATAGAAATTCAAGAATTAAAATTATGAAAAACATAATAGAAATTCAGGAATAAAAATTATTGAATAAATAATACAAAACGGATTTGGATTATGTTTTTCCTAATTTTTTTTCTTTAATTTCCATTATGTTTTCAATAATTTTGATTGTTGAATTTCCATTATGTTTTTCATAATAATAATACACGAATTTCCATTATGAAAAACATAAAAGAAATTACCGATTTAAAATTATGAAAAACATAATAGAAATTCAAGAATTAAAATTATTGAAAACATAATAGAAATTCAATTTACATTATGTATTGAGGTTGCCTATTCTGTAGTAATGCATTTACTATACGATTTCAGAGATTAGTATAGGCAACCTCAATACATAATGGAAATTGAATTTCTATTATGTTTTTCATAATTTTAATGCATGAATTTTTATTATGTATTTCATAATTTTAAATAGGCAATTTATATTATGTTTTTCATAATAGAAATTCCCGTATTATTATTATGAAAAACATAATTTTAATTCTTCAACAGAATAATTACGGAATAAAAATGTTTGAAAGAAGAGATATATATTTTTTTCCTCTTTTAAAACGATGTTATTAAATACCAAAACGGCACGCCATAATGAAGTCAAAATTCTAAGCTTAATCTTACTCTGGATTTGGAATTTATCTGTTTCCACGTGGTTGTAGTTTCCCAGTTGTGCCAACTCATCGAAAAAATATATCGTTTCAGGTGACGATTCAGAAGAAATTCTGCAAGAGCGATCTGGAGACGAGGAATCCTTGGACGAGATACAGCTATCAACTTCCCAAGGGGAAGATTTCCAAGTAAGAGATGAACTGAAGAAGACGTTAACTTTCCCGTTAGCTGGACCATCGAAGAAATCTTTCATGGACCGTTATCGCACAATGAAATTGACCGGTGATTTTAAGAAGAAGAAATGGAATGTCGGAAGCAGAATCATAGATTATATTCGCAAACAAAAAGCAAAAAGACAAGGTTCGAGCGCGACAGATGGAATTGAGATAACACCTCAAACTGATAATTATAAATTTTAGTTGTTTTATATCGTCGGAAAATTTATGGGATTTGATTTATACATTTTTTTTTCATTTTTACAATGAAAATTATATTTATATCATTTGAATACAGAGAAAACAACTACAAGAGCTGTTGAAGTTTTTTATGTTGATGATTCATGTATTGGATTCCATAAGTTTTCTTACAGCATGTTATTCTTCATACTTTATGTCATTTTTAATAAGAGATATTCGATTTTGAGACATCTTTGTTTTTTTTAAACAGTTCTATCAGCCTCAATTTTATACATACAATATACTTCTAAATCTATGCTAATTTATTGGTGTTTAAAATTATAATTGGCCTTTCCTATGACAAAAACTCCCCAGCTCACACTTTTCTGAGATTTCACTACAGGAAAGTGATGAATGAAATTAAGTTTCTACTTTTTTCCCAAATTTAGTTGAAAATGGTTGGAATTTTAGAGGGTGAGATGCTCAGCCTTACTTTATTTGCAATTTGGTAAAAAATTCAGAAAATATTTTAATCTGGCAACATCGCGGCCATGCCGAGTTAAAGGTCCAAGGTCATTGGAGACGGAGCTGGAAATAGTTTGATGTTTTACCCGGATTCCTATCTGTTCTCATTATAATATGTGGTGAAAGTGACAAACATTTAGGAATTCTCAATTTCCAGTTATCTCCTGCGATATTCGGTTTACAAAAATTTCAAATTAATGTTTGAAGTACTAAAGTAGTTTGTGCAACTAGTGTGGATATGATGGCCATATCGCACGAGGACGAAGTTTGAGCACGACGCCGTAGGTGGAGTGCTCAATCGTTCAAGTGCGATATGGACAATCCACACGAGTCGAACAGTATATTTTTCCTACGACCCATTCAAGAAAAAATCTAGAAAATGAACATTTGAATAAACTGTAAAATAAATATAACTTGAAATTAAAAATTTTCAACAATTTTATTCATAATCGTACCAATTCAATTTTATGTCTTCACTAATTTTTTGTGATAAACGTACAGTTTTTAAATGTACAATTTGTATAATGTTACGGTTTCTTTTTTTAAATATGCGATGCTGTTATAAATAGAAGTTGCCAGTCGGACTCCTGCAAAAAGGGTACCGTACCTTTATTTATAATAATGAATATTCTGCTAAATATTTCAAGCGTCTGCCTGTTGTAGTTATCAATATTGAGCAGAATAATTATTTAAAAATAAAATTAACAATTGAAAAAAGTTTCTTCATCCGGAATCGAACTCGGGTCTACCTTCTTGAACGGTACCTATGTTAACCACTCGGCTACCGAGATTTATTAAAAGTACATCTCAGAAGTATTACATACCTTCATAAAAACTGACCTTCATCGGTAGTCCCTTAAATACCCATTTTATTCTGTTTTTAGTATTTGTTATTAATTTATAAGGTTTATTTTATTCAAGTTTATTTTTATGAATAAATATTCTGGATCCAGTGCTTCTGGGAGAGACTTTTTTTGACAAGTTATTTTGACGTTCCTTTAAATTGAAAAAAAGATGAATGACGAGTACTAAACGCGAATGCTGATTGGTGGTTTTCATCTACGTTCTAGGATGTATATGAAATCATATACGTTCAGTTAACCGATATGGCCTACATTTCCATTCTCTAAACTGTGCAGAAAATGGATAATATACATGTGGGTGTAGAAAAATATATTTTAATACAATACCAAAAGCCGGATATCAGTTTAACGCCTGATTTAAATATTCTACCACCTGATTCACATATTCAGTAATACCATACTATCTCTGTTTCTTCCCCACATAGTATGTGGGATAAAAATTCCTTGATAAAACATACTAAAACAATTTTAACGCACGTCACTGGTTTTTACATAATGATTATCAAAAATTTCTATAGAATTTTCCCAACACGGAAGTTATATAACATTGGAGGTACCCATTCACAATTTTTCAAAGATTTTGAATAAGGATTAGTGCAATTGTTCCACACTCCTGCAAAAAAAATATAGATAATATTATTGTCTACAATCTCCAATTCAATCCTTAAGCAGTTTTTCAATCAACGTATTCCAAATATATTGTTTACTTGGACTTTATCATTTGTATGGGGCTGTGGGGAAAAATATTGTTAGCAACATACAGTTGGCAGAAGCAAACGTGAGCCCTGGTGGGCGTGTTCATGTCGCTGTAGTTGTATTTTTGTAGTAACAATTCGATATTTTGAATCGATAACCAAATATCGATACCATAAATGTCAACTGTTAAGAGATATGTAAACAAAGTCAAACTTGCTAAAAATGTAACTCTAAATATTAATAAAAAATTTTATATTGGACCAAAACTAAAACTACCGTTTGCCCTAAATGTCTATATTTTCAAATTACATGACTGTATTAATGTCATGAAAAAGAAGGGTCAAGTTTCTATGGAATGCAACAAAATATGATCTGGTTATAGTCCAGTGTTGCGATGCAAAAATGAAAATTACCCGAACTTACTATTCAAATTATCAGAATTTGTCAAAATTACCAAAAGGACACATTGGTTATCTGAATAAAGTCTGCGACCCCAGTCAATATGGAAAATCCCCAAAAACAATAGCCATTTTATATACCCCTTCTACAAAATATTCGAAAAACTATTGGATCCAAATTAGTGAAATTGTTTAAAAATCGGATAATCATCCTCGCCTTGACAACACTGCTACAGATTGATTTCGATTATATTAAACAATTACTAATGGACAATCGTTAACATTGACTCTAGATTGGCAGCTTGCGATGACCTTATTTTAGTTCGCATATTTTCAGGGGCTCATGTTTGGTTCTGACAACTTTGTACGCATAAAGTGTTATTTTTTTACTCGGGGATTATCCGATTTCTCCGTTCTTTGAAAAAAGTACCACTTAATACACCTGTTGCATAAAATACTATTTTTCTTATTGGCTGTATCATTTCAACACTTCGAAATGGACCAAATTACACAGGTCTGGAATTTTATTCAGACGTTAGTGAAAGTAACAAAGCAAATCCAACAACTTTTACTTAGAGACATGCCAGTAAAACTATTGGGTCATCCGGTATTTCACTTGTTATGTCACCACGCGTTGTACTCTTTACAAAAATACCACCATTAGGAGCGGTTCCCGTTGGAATATAATATAGGAGACTTGTAATGAACATTCCGTATGTTATTAGTCATTGAAGGTAATATTCTGGCTGGGATAGCCAATCTCTACGTCCTACATTCTATTTTACTATCTCTCCCACTATTATTAACTGGAGATCTGAAGTAATAATAGAATTGGTCCATAGGCGTAGCATACATGATTTCTATTATTTTTTTTTTGTTTCGGCAAGAATACTAAAAATCTACCTGGTTTGTTCTTATTGCTGTATTAATTTGAATTGTTTTTTGAGAAATACTGTCTGTATAGCTTTCCAGCTAATAATTGTGAATATTTCAACTGAAGAGTGTGCAAATTTACCCAAATCTACTCAATACAAATGTGGCGCCTATAACTGGGTTTTGATTCAAAAATTTAAAACAGCAATTTTGCTGTGCTCAAAAAGATTTACATTTCCTAGGAAAAATGCCTTGGCTGGAAAGCATGAGAAACCACCAGTGTCTTACACCGACAGTCAGGCAGCAATTAAAGCCCTGAGTGGATTTACCATCAACTCAGGACTTGCTGACGAATGTTGAGAACGACTTGCTGATCTTGCAAGTCGGAACGCAGTGCGGCTAGAATGGATTCCGGCCCACTCTGGTTTTGAAGGAAACGAAATGGTGGATGCACTAGCTGCGGAAGGGGCGGCAGCTCCTTTCTGCGGCCCGGGCCCGACCCTCGGCCTAACAAAACAAACAATACGCAAGGGGACGAGGAAGTGGCTAATACTCGCTCATTGGAATGCTCTGCAGGATCCTAGACAATCCAAACTTCTACTGAAGGGATGGACTGATGGACACGCTGGGGCAGCTATTGAACTATTAAGGAGTAGGTTGAGGAAGATAGCAGGACTCATAACAGGGAACTGCTGGGTGAGGAAGCACCTCTACAACCTAGGAGTAGAGGAAAGTTCCCTATGTAGGGGTTGCGGCATGACTTACGAAACGACAATTCATGCTCTCTTAGAGTGTCCACACTGTTTTTTTTTACAGTTTATAAAATCAACCCTTAGTAGTAAGACTTGTATCATAACCTGTGGATGTTTTATTAAATATTTCCCTTGTGTACAGTGTACATATTCATCGTAATACAGCAAAGCGCTTCTCTCTCAGTAAAACGTTAGGTTGTGAAAACGTGATAATAATTCGTTTCAAAACAGTTTCTTTGAATCAAATATTTGAAAACATAGAAAAAACATGTCGGAAATTACGGCGACTAGATGCATGCAAACGTTTTCAACCCGGAATGGATGATTATGGAAATGAACTTGTTCCTCAAAAGTTAGAGAAGTTCACAAATATTGGATTTGTGTTAAAATTTGTTTCACCCGCCATTTCATTGTAATGTATTTAATATTCACTTGCTCATTGACCTGTTTATTTTTTGTTTCAAAATTAATGTTCTCAAGTTTAATGCAAGTTGTTTCCGCACTATTCACTGGGATTTAAATAATTTTATTTTGAGTAATGTCTAGACTTGGTGAGGATGAAGCCAGTAGTGCTATTGGTAAGATTGAGGTCTGTCGTGTTCATGAAGAAGTTGCGTACGTTTTTCAAGTCGTAGATATCGAGCAGCTGGAAATGCTGGAGAAAGATCTAGGAGTGGACGATCAATGATCACCACCCCTGCACAGGATCGTTGTCTGAAGGTACGTCGAAGATTACACGCAGGTAACGTTCACGAAGACTTTTGAAAAGAGTTCCGTTATGTGAATGCTCGATTGGAATGGTCTGATGAACATGTGAACTGCAATGCTGAATAGAAGGAATCGGAGTATGGTCGGTTTTCTGATAGTCGGCGTGTTCGTGTTTGGACTCTCCCTCTAGGACCCAGGAATCGAAGAGTACTGCAGGAAGTTTATCCGTTCAGAAGTGGTACCTTTGCTGTTTGGGAAGGTATTTGTACATAATTGTTAGTACTGGATGGGGACATGGTTGGGCAGATTTGCGTACAAGTTATTAACAGTTTCCTGTTCTCTTTTTAAATAATCATGCTCGACCGCATCATCCAAGAGTAGTCGAAGATGCTTTGTACTTCCATATTCTCCCGTCACATGACCTCACTTTTATGCAAATGCTTGGAACCTTGAGCCTTAAGCCTTGGATTTCCATGAACCACCCACACAGTCACTCCGAGAGCTTGGACAGATTTTTCTCCAACTTTGGAGATCAATCAATCAAGGTCACTTCAACGATCTTATTGATAGTATTCTAAGGCGTTGTTTGACTTTACTTGATATAAGAGGAGCCAATTCTTGTTATTAATGTATATACTTCAATTTTCAATAAAATTGAAAAGGTTTAAAACCTCAAATTGTTTTTTTGTTGCTTAAAACTGCTTACGTATAGCGCAAGAGGACAAACAAACGTTATAATGGAAGAAAAAACGTTCATGAGTAAAAACAAAAATTGTAGTTTGTTGAAATTTGATTTCCAAATTTATGAACTCTCATCACTTCATAACTGGGCAGTAGTATAAAATCCAATTTTTTCCATAACGGCAATAGAAAATGTGTCGATTCAAAGTGGTTTGGAAAAATAGCGAAAATCATATTTGATCATCAATGAGACTAATTTAATAAATATGTGGATAAGCAATTATGACCGTTTCATTTTATCTGCAAATTTTATTAATGTTGCTGCACTGAAAAACTGGTACAGAAATATTTGTACGTGGACCTAAAAAGCAGCAAAAGCTGCGGGGTTGAATTAGACAACAAAGACAATAGCAAATCATTTCTTAAGAGCCATTTCTTCTGCAACTGCTTTGGTGAAGAGTGGAGCTGATGAAGAACAGTTGGTGAAAATAACTGGTCACGTGTCTACAGGTTCAACTTAACCGTACTCACTACTCAATCAAGAGCATCATGGAATAATAATGGGTGGGGAAGAACCAAAAGCTCCAGAAATAAAGTCCAAAAGTGTCTGTGATATTTGTACCACTGTTAGCATCTCCAAATGCCATTTACTATTACTGAGTTCTGATTTGCAATAGTTTTCATTGTTTGTAATAGCAATATCCAGAATTATTTTTTTCCGCAAACGTCAAAAAAAGTAGACATTATTAACGTAATTCATGATGTTGAAGTATGATTTCACAGACGCCACTTTTTTGTACGGCCGTGAGCGGACAAAAAAGTACTTTTTTGTACGCTGACGGCCGTACAAAAAAGTAGAATTTT
>CAJUYI010006144.1:0-14264 GCA_910591695.1 Galerucella pusilla
TGTGACAAAATTGTATAAAGCTGATTTATTTGAAAACTGCAGGAGATTGGTATAGGGAATAGTAATACATATCGATAGTGGACAACATATTCTCCTAAATTAAATAATAACATACAGGGTGTCCCATTTGAAAAAAAGGAATTACGCGAAGATTGTGGATTCCGTTTTTATTCCAATTTTGACAGCACCCTGTATAATAAAAAAGGTAACTTCACAGTGTAAACGATGAAGCGGTATGTGGTGAATAGTTCCTTAGAAATTTAAACTTTTATTCAAATTACATAAGAGGATATTGAATTTTATGTACATGGTAAAAAAGTGTCATTTTCATATAAAAAACATTACAACTCAAAAACGGTTCAAAATAGGTATAGGGAAGTATTAACAAAAAATGTTCAGAATAACGTAAATATTCCTAAAATTTAAAAATATACAGGGTCTTCCATTAAAAATTACAAAGTTATGTGCGACTTCCGGTATATCCGGAAGTAGAATGGTTGCGGCAATATTTTCATTGAATAGCTCATTATTCAAAACCCCTTCATGCCAACTTCCATAATTCAGATACCTTCAGTTCTCTAGATATTTCTAATTGACCGTTTATCTGCCGCACCCTGTATAGATGCGGTTTTGCCATGTTGTACTGATTTTGGTCATTTGCACATCTGTGACGTAGCACCCATGAGGTTTCAAACTAACTCTAATATCAGATAATATATTACTAGGTCCAGGCTGAGACTCACATGTAAAACTTTCTTGGCTCTGTGTTTCTAAATGAAAATCAGGGCCAGGTGTTTCTTTTTCAAATAGAGTTTCTTGTTTTCGTTTTGCAGCAAGTCCACGTGTTCGTAAGCTGGAAGTCCTAAAACTTTCATTTGTCTTACATTTGATAGAGTTATCCCATAAATAGATAATGTTCCACTGTGCTGCTATTGTAATGTACTCAATGTTGAATTCATCATCACTCAAAAGTAATTTGAAAGCTGCTCCATCGCTCATAAATTGAATTACTTTTCCGATAATTTCGGAGCGCATTGCACATAAAGATTCCGTCATCGATTTGCAAAAACGTTAACACACTTTTGTTCACAAAACTTCAAACACAAAACCAAAGAATACACCAATAACAAAAAGCGAAACTTCGCATAAAGTCGTGCCTACATATATGTCATGTTGAGCTTCTTTCTAATTGTCTTCACAGACCCAAATCAAATTGGAATTTGCTTATCAAATGATTTATTCCACTCGTATAGTTTAAACGGAAAGTTCAGAAATAGTTACTTATTGATTCGAGTAAAGTTGTGAGCATTTATGATGATTCTCATGCCCGGTTGCACCAACCGACCGTAAAAACAGTCGATGCAATAACCGTTGATCGACCGATTAATCGAAGATTCTCCCATTTTTCAAAATACTAGTTGCGCCAGAAAAAGTTACAGTTGGTATTTGACCGACCGTTGAATGTGAAGTGAAGTGAGCGTTTAAACTTTAACCCTACATTATACGTATTGTCAATGTCATATAAAATGGAGAGAAAAAAGGAAAGACATTGAATTCAAGAATAAGCATGGCTGCAAAATATATTCTTTACTAATTTGAATTTCAAAAAGAGAGTGTTAATCGAATGAATTCGTAATGCATTCCCATTTCGTTCCAAATCAGCATCTTGATGTTCAGTTCAATTAGCTTTACCCGGTGAATATAGTGCCAATTCAATATATGCAAATATTTATTCTGGAGGGGTCAAGGGCGTCTGTCACTTTGCCACACATGTGCTGACAGAAGATCAAACTATTTCAAAGTTTTATTCATTATGATGGGCTGTTTTCCTATTATAATACGTGATACTTATATCGTTTCATTTTTCAAAGAGTGGATCAAAAGTTAAGAAAACCGAAAGGTAGAGCTCCACCCACCCACCAGCTTGACTATATTACCAGTGGATGAAATATTTAATAACATACCTCAAGACATTTCCACCTACTTCCTCCTAATTTTGAACTGTAACAACATGTGATCGTACTGAGTTAGATTCAATATTTATGTTTTCTATATGTTAACAACAAATAATTATTTTATAGTTATGGCTAGTAAAAGGCATAGAAGCAAAACTTATACGGACTAAGAAAACATTTTTTTTTGTAATCGATGCATTGTGAATATTTGAGGTATTGAGGTAATAGGGGATTAGACAAATGAGAAAATTTTGTGTAACATTGAGATAGAGTATCAGTAATTGGAATTTATTCTTGAGTCATATGGCCTACACATAATCTATAACCAATGAGAGTTGGAGAATACGAGTGCTTTATCAACCAGTACCTGAATTTCAAATTGCTACTCAAGAAAATTATTCCCAAGTGTAAATACCACTGACTTTATATACAGGGTGAATCGCGAACAACGGGATGAAGGTTTATAGCGAAACGGTGGAAGTTTTAGAATGTTTTTCATTCCAGTAGTTTGTACATTCATATAGGCTACATTTTAAAAATGTTTTGAAATATACAGGATGTTCCGAAAATGTGTTTTTGTTTTATTATGTACTCAAATACTAATCGGTAAAAAAAAATTAGTGTACCTCAGCAACTACAAGTGTGCATATTTATTAGCAGCGTTGTCAAGATGATTGGTATAAAATTCAGAGAGAATTGCAGATGTTTTGGAATCGGTTTAGCATACAATTCAAGAAAATTGTAAATTACACGGGAAGTATAATACCTAGGTATGGGAAACCCTTATACCATTTGAGAGAAGAGATTTTTTGCACATAATGAATTATTAAAATATAGGGTAATGAAACAAAGGATTCTGGACATCTTGTGAATAGATATTCAGTACTCAAACATTGAATACATTTAACGAATGTTCAACTATTGAGATGTGAGAGGGAATTTGCTAGAATTCGCTATATCAATGGGTTATTAATTTTTTCCGGAATGTCCACATTTTTAATAAAGTCAGCATAGGGTGTTCCATGAGAAAAAATATAATTTCGATACGCCACACTTATTTGGAACATCTGTACACTTTAAAATAATTTAAAAATGTAGCCTATATGGATGTACAGACTACTGAAGTGGAAACATTTCGAAATTTCCATAGTTTCGCTATAAACCTCCTTCCCGTTGGTCGTGATTCACCCTGTATAATATACAGCCGTTCGGCTAGACATGACAAGTTGACAGAATCACTCGACCCTTGTGGTAACGATTTGTTTATAAATGGAGCTAACTATTTTTTCAATCAATTCCACCATTCAATAAACAAATTATGTGTACTATGGAAATTTAACAATTATTATCCCGATATTGACATATCATCGTCAGAATGACGGAAGTTACATTTGAAGTGCCCACCCGATGTGTAAGATTCAGGCTAGACCAAAAGGTGATCTATCTTTATTTATTCACATATTATTAAATAAAGTCAATCACAAGATAGGTCTTTATTTAGTCTAGCCAAAATATAACACATCAGGTAGGCATCACATCGAATGTAACTTCTGTCATTTGGACGATGTCAATATCGTTATTGATCGTTATCGGTTTTTTTTAAGAAAATATTAGTTATAATGCCACTTCCTTGCTATCTTACTAATTCATCCATTCATCATATGCAATGTATATGGCCATTTGTTTGATTATATTAATTTCCTAATCGGATATAGTTTTTGGTTTCCTATATCATTGCAGTTATACCCACTGATTTTAACTGGAGATATCCTCATTGGGCCAATGATACCCAAGCTTCAATATTTGTAATATCATATCTCAATCTTTTTCCTATTTAAATATATTAAGTCGATTGTAGCTACTCATTGCTATAGGTAAGCAAGTTCTTGAAACCAAATAAATATTATTATCAATATTATTGTTATATTATTGAGTCAATTATAAAATGGGTCACTATTCAGTCTAGCAAGACATTCACAAAGATTTGAATCTGTGATGTATTTTGAAATTATATAAATTTTGTGAGTAATTATTGTGAATGGAGTTAATTATATGTCACTACCCAAAGTAGACTTTTGCACACTCAAATCTAACCGCAAAGTTGATGTTTTCCGCGATCTGTCATAATTGACATTATTTACGCTCTAGAGCGTACTTTTCCGCTCGCCTGTTTTCATTTACAATAAACTAAAGAAATGTAGTAAATAATAGATATATTTAAACAAAATGTAGAACAGTCCGAATATTTTAGTTGCAATATTAATATTAGAAGATATTTCGAACGAAATTAATAAATATTCCTACATAATTTGACTGACATCTACAATTTATACAAGTTACTGGATTTACAACGCTGCTGGTTACGCTACCAACAAATAGATGGAGGTGTATATTTTATATGTTTAATTTTATTGAAATTATATAAATTAATGTTTACAACTTATCACAAATATAACGTTGTTAACATTGACAATTTTCTTGATCGTTTTTGCAGATTCCTATTTTCATAGTATTGATTTATACGGACAAGTTTATGTAGTAGAAATATAACAGTCAGAAGGTAGGCAATGCATTATACACCTAGATGCAACAGTGATTACATATTTAAGTACCTACCTACTATTTTGTGAAAATAGTAGACTATGGAATTAATGAAACGTCATTATTTCATTTTTAGTTTATAAAAAAGTCGTCTGTTTATGAATAGCTATTTGAAAAATGGATAGTAACAGTGAATTTTCAAGGACTCCTCCAGATAGAGCAGATTTTGCTGAAAATATTACTCTTAATCTTCTGCCAACTAAATCCAGAGGTAAATACGAAAAACAATACAATATTTTTATGGATTGGTGCCGCTCAAAGAAAATAAAATAAACAAAAAATATTCGGAGAATGTATTGCTGACTTATTTTGGCGAAAAATCCAAAACTCTAAAATCTTCAACCTTGTGGTCACAATATTCGATGCTTCGAAGCACTTTGCAAGTAAAAAATGATATTAACATCAGTAAATACACTAAACTGATTGCATTTTTAGAAGCAGTGGGTTATAAAGCAAAGAAGTCACAAACATTCTCAAAGGAACAAGTGGAGAGCTTTATTAGATTTGCACCTGACGATGAACATTTGTTGAGAAAGGTATAAACGTTTTACTATTTATTTTATTCCGATACAGAATTTCTCAGAATATTGTTTTTAGGTGATCTTAATCATGGGTATCGCTGGTGCATGCCGTAGGGATGAATTAATCAAAATTGAATTAAAGGATATAGATGATAGAGAATCATTTCTAGTAGTCCGAATCCCCGATTCGAAAACGAATCAAAGTCGCACATTCGCAATAATTAATAGTGCCGAAAGAAATGCGATTGACTATATGTTCTATTATAGAAAATATTTCAATTTAAGACAGCAATGTCAAATTAAAAGTAATAACATTATTTAGCGCTTATTTTTACGATACTCCAAATGTAAATGCTTCAATCAGGTGATTGGTATGAATACTGTGGGCAAAGTACCAAGCAAAATAGCCAGTTTCTTAAAATTGCCCGATAAACATTTATTTACTGGTCATTGCTTTCGACGAACGTCGGCGACATTATTAGTAAATGGTGGAGGCGACTTAATTCAGCTTAAAAAACATGGTGGGTGGAAGAGCAGTAATGTGGCTGGCGGATAATATCGCCGAATCCATTAGCAATAAAATAGATACCTTCCAAAAAATTTCTGGGAACGCAGCAGTACCAACTGGCGAAGAACTTTCGATTCCTTCTATATCTGATATTGCAGAAAAAGATTCAGAAGATATTACGCTACCTTCGACTTCTTCAGGTCCTGGGATAAATATTAAAAATTGCCAAAACTGTACATTCAACTTTAATATTGTAGGCAATAAATAAAAATAATAAGTAATTGTTACATGTTTTCAACATCACATTCTAATAAAGTGTACTTTTCATGTTTTTTTTTATTATTTGTTTAAGAAATAAGGTGATCGTAGAAAAAATCTTGTGTGCAATTCGAGCAGAAAGTGCGTTGCCGCTTTCGGCAGATTGCTCTCTGCCTCAAGCGGCAAAGTATCACTTTCCGCTCTTAATACACAAATAGCTATTCTTGATAAACCGATTCATCGCTTGTTTTCCAGAGGTATATATTTTTTCACAAACAATCAGCAAAGAAAATTTTAGTTGATCGAGGGACCGAGGGTGTTGACTGTCTTTCGACAAAGATCATTAAGAGCATAGGTCCACAAATTGCTTGTACTCCAGCAGACATTATCAATTACTCAGTGGAAACAGAAAAGTTTCCATCAAGTTTGAAGATAGGAATTGTTTCACCAATACATAAAAAAGATAGCCCACTTAGTCTTGACAAATATCGGCCAATAACTATCCAAACTGTGATATGTGAAGTGATAGAAAAATGTATTTATAAACAAATGTTTTCTTTCCTCAAAAAGTATAATGTTATATCAGACCATCAGCATGGTTTCTTGCCTGGCAGATCGACGGAGAGTGCATCCATAGCTCTGCTTAATTTTATCCACACCTCATTGGAAAGGAAGAGATATGTAGGAGCACTCTTCTTTGATCTTTCAAAGGCTTCTGACTCGGTTAGTACTGATATAACAATAAATAAACTACGAGATTTAGGATTTCGGGGCAAATTTCTATCGTGGCTGAAATCATACTTAGAAGCCAGAAAACTTATTGTTAAAATTGAAGATCAGAAGTCCCTCCCCCAACCTGTGGAAATTGGCGTACCTCAAGGGTCAATCTTAGGTCCTCTGATATTTTTATTATACGTAAATGATCTTTCTAAATATGTTAGCACAAATAACTTGATACTATATGCAGATGACACAACATTAGCAATTGATTCTGAGTCTCCAGATAAGCTGCTTTCAAAGATGAATATTTTATCAAAGGAATTTATCAGTTGGTGTGAAAGAAATTTCTTGATAGTAAACTCGACAAAAACCATTATCATGCATTTCTCTACAAGAATAAATATTCTTGAAAATAGCTGTATCTCAGTTAAGGGTACTGATGTTTATTTTTCGAGTTATACGAAATTTCTAGGAACCTACCTTGATAAGAATATGAGCTGGAATACCAATATCAACCACATTTGTAAAAAATTAAATAGCAGTTACTTTGCAATATTACAGCTAAAAAATATATTTACAACTAGTCAATTGATCCATGTTTATTATGCAATAGTATACTCCCATATTTCCTATAATCTCATTCTGTGGGGGGGGGTGCGGTAAATGCCTCAAGGATTTTTACTTCTCAAAAAAGGATTGTTCGTCTAATTTTTAATCTAGATTATAGAGAAACATGCAAAAATCATTTTAAAGATTTTGGTATTCTAACCTTTTATTCTATTTACATCTACAAATGCATATTATATGCAAAAAGTAATTCCAGTGATTTTAGTCTTAATTCTGATTACCATGATTACCCAACCAGATCTGGCAAACTTATACGGCCACCAAAACATTATTTGAAAAAAGTCCTGTCTATAAAGGAATCCAATTCCTGAATCATTTGCCCATCTGTATAAGAGATGAGAACAATTTCAATGTTTTCAAACAAAAACTTAAAAATTTCTTAATTGTCGAATGTTTTTATGATATATCAGAGTTTTTGAACAAACGATTTCAATTTAACTGTTTAATAAGTAAGTCGTATTTAATGTAATATCCTCTTTTCTGTTTGACCTGTCCTATATCATGTACTATGATCAAAAAGGATGAATAAAGTATTATTATTATTATTATTAATAGAGTATGGAATAGTTATGGACCTACTTATCAGTTGCGTCATCCTGTAGAGGCAATTTGCGCAAATCGACCCTGGGACTTGAGTTGCCCATGTTGGCTCCGGCGCAAAAGGTCTATGCCATTACTAATTTGATTTTCAATCGACGCATCCGGTCCATGCTCCATCAGATATCATCAGCAGTGGAAAAGTTGAGAAAATTCTAGTGATGATTCGCAAGAAACACGGAAAGGTTTTTGCTCTCTTTCTCAGAATCAAGTCCTAGCCTAAACATAAGTATACTTCTATTTCCGTTTTTTCAACTTTTGGATAAATCCAAAATCAGCAAAATTTTCGAATGAGAAATGAAAAGATTATCCAGAAGATATTCTGCTGATCCATTTGAGGTTTTACCCTCAATCGGGGGGGATCAAATGTAGGCATGATATTTTCCCGTTGTAAGATGTCGACTCATGGCATAAAATTGACAATAATATTACAGAATATAATATAAATTATGTAGTTACAATAACGGAAATAATGCATTTATTTCATTTGGCTCCACCACACTGTATGAAAATCAATACACGTAATTACGGAAAATACTTCACCCCATACCATTTTAATTATTTTGTCTTCTTTTTCACGCATCCAGGTCCAACTGGCAAACTGATACTAGCCTTTGTAATAAATAATTTACCACTGAGCTGGCTGTCAACCAGCCTGTCATCGCCACAAAATAACAGCTTGTTACATGACCTTATTGGTCTCATTTTTCATTTGTTTAATGTTCGTGAAACAGTGCCGGCAGTTGAAAATTTATTTCTTGGAATAACTCTGCGCTTGCTGTTGTGAATTAAACTGGAATGTATGAATGATGGAGAAATCAATAAAAAATACCCATCACACAAGAATTCCAAGTGATGAAGCCAGAATACGAAAAGAAATATCACTATTTTCTGAATAATGACTTGATTCGTGAAAGATTGTGTAATTTTGAATTTAATTTTCTTGTATTGGCATGATTCAAGGAATATACAGGGAAAAAATCTAATCGTGAGTGGGTCAGACCATGGGTCTTGAATCGTAAATATGAAGGTGCTTCAGTAAAGGTTTCAGTATAATTGGCAACAGGTGAATTGAATGCTTTTTGGAACACCTTAACTCGGAAAACTGACCGTAAGAGAGGTTTTTTGAAAAAAACCGTCTTCAATATATTTTATATTTTGATTGGGAAGAACTCCAAGGTTTCAATCTACCAGAAATTATTTATTCGTAATCATATTTTGAAACCAGTATGATATCCAGCCTTGGGACAGTAATGGCGATTCCAATATTAAGTGCATCCAAACATTCCAAAACATAGTGAATCTTCTCTGGTATGTGTGCAACGCCGATATTCAGTCATCTTCAAATACCAACCGTCAAGGAAGAGAATGGAAGGATAGCCGGTAAGCATGAAGCCACGCTCCATCAACATGTGAATGCAGAAGCTCTTCAGTCGATCTCGTGTAGTATGTTTTGTGTAAATCAGAGTGAAATGTATACTATAAATTAGAGAAATCTAGAAGACATTATCGGATTGACTCCAGATGATAAGTACCTATTTTTAAGGAGTTAGTTGCAAATTAATGGTCAGTCTCTTCAGTCTAGTTTTAATCACTGGAAGATAGAAAAACAATCGATATACTTCAATTACTCTCACTTCAAATATTCATGCGAACTACTTGTACTGATATAATTCCTAAAAAATGGTTATACCTGAATTGACATTTCCCAAATATACATATAGATAACAATGAAACTCACCTCAAAAACTTACAAACGGTCATTCAATGCGGCTGAAAGCTTGACCACACGGTCAAGCACTATTTAGCTGAATTGAATAGATCCCATTAATCTATCAACACTAGAAGTGAGCTTCACTTTAATTGGAAAGCAAAATTATTCAGCAATATTGTTTGACGTATGTTGACAATTTCAGTTCAATGGGATAGATACTGATCTATGGAATTCAATAATTAATGAAAGCCCGCCTCAAGCAAAATTATTGATATAAAACATCCAAATTCACAACAAAGCTGGATCGAATAGTGGAAACAGAATAAAATATACCTAGAGTTATCGAGAAACCAAAACTCTGTTCACTTTTTCAGCCAAATATGCATTGGGGTCGAAATGTCAGAGTTTAATCACATTTACGGATGTATTTATAAGATCTTTTTTGCGACTCTTCTCCAAATGTCATTTAAATATCCTGTCTGTGTAATGAGTCGCTAATTCAAATTTCAGTAGGTACCTAATCTTGAATGAAAGGAATTCGAGTCGACATTTTTTGTAAATGATATAATCGATTCGTTGTTATATACGACCTAAAAACATTTAAAAATAATTTGGGAGAATTATAGCCCCATAATCCACTGTTTTTGTTCATTAAACAGATATTTTGTATTCATATGTTTTGTTTATATGTACAGGGTGCGTCGTTATTTATTGGAAATATTTTTTATGTAGAATCTCAAGCTCAAAATACGTGTCTTCTATCTAAGTTATTTTAATTGAAAAAAGTCAGAATCATTTGAAGGGCCAAGTGGATGGAGGGGCTATGTAACACGAAGTAAAGTTTAGGATATTGAGGTTCAAAGTTTTTTTCTTGGAGTTTCCTATGAATAAGTTTAAAATCATTAAAACGCCTTTGATGTGATAAATACTGCAGTGATGGAGTGTCGAGCGCTTTAGTACATGGAAAGACCCAACAAACTTCCTGGAGGTCGGACAAGCATCTAGGATCCTTCAACTTCTGGAAACTTTGAGCACCAGTTTCAAAACGGAGGATTGGAGGATCTCAGGAAATTATCCTGATACACATGGAATCACTATTTTGCTAGGGATGGACAAGCAGTCACTGAAGGCGCTGACAGATAGGGGGTCATAGATATTCCTCGTCCTGTCGCAGCTAATCTTCGGAGTATCTCACGGAAGGGGGCAACATTATGGTATTTTCTCAATACAGGTATTGTCACCTCATCTGCGTACCCCTGGATATACAGGGTGGGGCAATCTTCTGACATCGGAGGATTACATCGTTGTGGTGAGAGATAAAACTTTATAATTTTGTGTGAGCTAAAACAGTTACTGAGGGCACATTTTGAGAATACTTCCGATTCCACAGGGTGTTTCAAAACCATGTAGCAGCACAAACTTACATTTTTTTTAATGGAACGTACTATATTTTGTTCAAGAATCGAAAAGATCTCACCGAGAGCGTTACAAAAATATAGCACTCTGATATATTATAAGGATGTTTCACAAAGATATGGCCAATTATTAGGAAAAAAACCTTCTCTTTAATACTCTGCAAAACAGTAAATTAAAATAAATCAACAGGTCTTTGTATTCAAATGTCGTACACATTTCATTTGCTGTGCTTACTATTAATTAATTTTTTTATCTGTGGCCTCTTTAATACAGGGTGAATCAGAACGCAAATCAAGCAATATCTCAAAATTTTTAAATGAATCACCCTATAAGTCTTTTTATAATTTGTTAGTACAATGAATAAACTTTCAAACGATGTAGTACACTTATGGCATGAGTTAATGGAAAATCGTAGAATTTTTATGATAATGGTCAAAAACAAGTATTTTACGTACACAAATTAAATGGTATTAAATTTTTAAATGCAACCTCTTGTAAATTTTAACATTTCTGAGGCAAACATTTTAATCGTAATTTTGGATGCATCTACAATATCTAATCAATGAAATAAAATGTTTGCTAATACCGTAGGTACCTGGAATTACCAAAAATTTCATATTTATTCATGTTTCACTCTCAAGAATTCTTATTAAAGGCTTGTTTGAGAATGAGCGAAACATTATCAAGCTATTTTTGATTATATCAAGTGGGCTACTACCAAAATAGTATCTGCTAAGTAATGTCAAAAAAATATTCAATTTGTGTACGTAAAATACTTGTTTTTGACCATTATCATGAAATATCTATGTTTTCCATTAACTCATGCCCTAAGTGTACTACATCGTTTGAAAGTTTATTAATTGTACTAACAAATTGTAAAAATACTTATGGGGTGATTCAATAAAAAATTTGTAGATATTGCTTGATTTGCGTTTTGTTTCACCCTATATTAAAGAAGCCACAGATAAAAAAGTAAATAATACTGAGTACAGCCAATGATGTGTGTATGACATTTGAATACAAAGACCTGTTGATTTATTTTTATTTACTGTTTTGCAGAGTGTTAAAGAGGAGGTCTTTTTTGCTAATAATTGGCCATATCTTTGTGAAACATCCTTATAATATATTAGAGTGCTATATTTTTGTAACGCTCTCGGTGAGATCTTTTCGATTCTTGAACAAAATATAGTACGTTCTATTTAAAAAAATGTAAGTTTGTGCTGCTACGTGGTTTTGGAACACCCTGTAGAATCGCAAGTATTTTCAAAATGTGCCCTCAGTAGCTGTATTAGCTCACACAAAACTATAAAGTTCCATCTATCACCACAACGAAGTAATCCTCCGATGTCAGAAGATTTCCCCACCCTGTATATCCCCTTCCTGTGAAGTTCCTCCAGGAGATGCAACACACTCTGGAAACAGTGGAGATATGGTGTGGGAGGGAATGCCTATGTGCGAACCCCGCAAAAACTGCGCTCATTCCCCTCACTAGAAAAAGAAAGCTTGAGGGACTAGAACTACCAAACCTCTTCAACGTGCAGCTGTGTCTAAGTCATTAAATTTGATTTTTTTTCTAATTTTCTTTTGGGAAAGAAAATTAGTGGCGCCCTTCAATTATTACTTTCTCTATTTTTTTTCTAGTTTTGCTTAAGTAAATTCTTTTCTAATAAGGTAACAAGGTCCTGTGAACTGGCTTAGTTTGCCTCCAAATTTATTGGTTAGTTAGGCAAGAACCTGCATTATTCACTTCAATTCTTTTTATTATTCAACATCATTTTTTCAACGTCATTGGACTTTTTATTGGCGCTCAACGTCAATCAACAACAACTTGGTTTCTGTATCCAGCTGAACTGGGATGGGTTGGTAGCATGCAGTCAGGAAGGAGCGTTGGTGTGGTACACAGATTGATCTGAGACTGACATTGGTACAGATGATCCATGATGATAGACCCAGGTGAAATATCCACGCATCGTTGGGAAATCTTGCATCTGTATTCCAGGCAGAAATTCATGCTATCGACATATGTTTGCAATTGAATATCGAAAGGCCAATATAACCTTATATTCCCTGATAGGCAGACAGCACTAAAACCTCTAGCATGTCCCAGATCTAGACTGGTCTGATACTGCCTACAAAAACTACTAACCCTGGATAACCACGAAAGAATTACAAGCGGGTAAGGTACATATCCTAGCAAAGCTAGGGTCTGAAACTGCATTCACTGGAACAAGGCAAACTCCTGGCCAAAAAACCCTCGGAGAAGCTGACGAACGAATTATTAATCCTCGGCCAGATGAGGATTGTGACGAGTTCACTCACCGGTCACTGTACCCTAAGGAGCACTGCATACAATCGGCATATTTAGGGAGGAACCTATCTGTAGGTTGCCCATATGAGATGAGGAAACAGCCTCTCACATTATCTTCAATTGTGAAGCATTATCTCATGGGAGATATAGACTCCCAGTACGAGAGAATCCAAGGAAGGGTTTCTCCAGGAACGACCTAGTAAAAATACTATTGAACCTGATGAGAGGTTTTTTTATTAACGTCACAACGAAGAGCAGAAAAAGCCTGAGTGCTGGATTTCTTGCCAATACACTTGTTCTTGGATTTTCTTCAACATCTTATGAATTATCTAAAGTTTTATCCTTATCAGTTGCACGGTTTGGCTTACTAGACCTTGGAATATCCATCACACCACCAGTTTCATTCAATTTGTTCATTAATCTCGTCACTGTAGCTGTAGATCTTCTTACAGGAGGGTATTCAGGATTCGAATCGATTCAAACATGAGACACCGTCATGGATACGATTGCGATTAAAAAATCCAACTAACATTAAAATCCATCAATTCCCCTTAAACCTTGTGCTAATTTGTGATAAGTATTAGTTTTGACAATTTCCACATGAAAATTTATTTTTTTATTCAATTCAATAAACCTCTGAGGTCATATCACTAGTATAGTGCAATTCAATTAAGAAAAATGGAACTGATAGTTTTTAAGACATTTTGTCCACGACTATTTGATAATTTTAACATTTTACGTGTGCTAATGGCGTACATTATTCACCCGTGGATGATAGGTGTGGATAATAGGCGTGGGTAATGAAAAAGTCACATGACATATAATTATATTGAAGATTATTTATACAAACGACACAATAAAGTGCGTCCATAAAGTAACGCATAAATTCATTATTAGCTAAATGAACAATTCCCGAAACAGGTCAATTTTTGATTTTAATTTACTGTTTTTTCAAATTATAATGTTATTTACAGGGTGAACCATCTTCGTGTGATGACGTCATCGCCATTTTTTTAAGTGGGACACCCCAATTTTTTTT
>CAJUYI010006146.1:0-14258 GCA_910591695.1 Galerucella pusilla
TTAATAAGTAAACTTCTAATGTCCGTTCTATGAAATTCGAAGGTCAGCCACAAAGAAAATTGCACCTATTAATGTTGGCATTGTAAGGAATATGGAGGTATAAATTTTTTTTCCAAAATCGACAAGTACCTTTTATTCACAATGACCCATATCTCTTCTTCTTTCACGCGTCGTTACCAGATATAAATGTTACAATATTAGTGGTATCGATATCATTACATTAACACTAATATGGTTATTCCGCTATTTAAAATAATATTATGATAAATAAATATTATTTTTAAGTGATTCATAATTCAACTTTTAACCGTCGATAAAACTAAGTGTACTCGATTTTAACCTTGACTCTCTCGAAATTGACAATAAATATACGTGTGAAATAGGTAACAGTGGAAAATTATGAAAAGGCGAATACCGTTATACAACGTGTTGTAACAAGTCTTTATTAGTCGATTCTATTTATTAAATGTCATTAGGTGAAGAAGCAGTCATGCTAGCATAATCCGCCGTTGTGTCAGTGAAGGTCAGATTTATTTTGCTGTCGTCGTACAGAGAGAGTCAAAAAATTTATAAAGATAAAAGTACAAATAGACTCCGAAAGTTTTGGTAATGTTAGATAATATATCAACATTGATGATACATATTGAATTTAATTAAAAATTGTATTATAATCTATAGTCTGGTCGGTCCCATGAATAATCGAATGTAATTTTTAAATAACAAGCACGCGTGATCTACAGTTGGCAGAAGCAAACGTGAGCCCTGGTGGGCGTGTTCATGTCGCTGTAGTTGTATAATTCGATATTTTGAATCGAAAACCAAATATTGATACCATAAATGTCAACTGTTAAGAGATATGTAAACAAAGTCAAACTTGCTAAAAATGTAACTCTAAATATCAATAAAAAAAATTATATTGGATCAAAACTAAAACTACCGTTCGCCCTAAATGTCTATATTTCCAAATTACATGACTGTATTAATGTCATGAAAAATAAGGGTGAAGTTTCTATGGAAAGCAACAAAATATGAACTGGTTATAGTCCAGTGTTGCCGATGCAAACATGAAAATTACCCGAACTTACCATTCAAATTATCAGAATTTGTCAAAATTACCAAAAGGACACATTGGTTACCTAAATAAAGTCTTCGACCCCAGTCAATATGGAAAATCCACAAAAACAATAGCCATTTTATATATCCCTTCTACAAAATATTCGAAAAACTATTGGATCCAAATTAGTGAAATTGTCTAAAAATCGGATAATCATCCTCGCATTGACAACACTGATACAGAATGAATGAAATGATGTATGTTGATGATATCACTCGGTCATATTATTTCGATTATATTTAATAATTACTAATGGACAATCGTTAACATTGGCTCTTGATTGGCTGCTTGCGATGACCTTATTTTAGTTCGCATATTTTTCGAGGCTCATGTTTGGTTCTGACAACTATATTGTAAGTGGGCTGCTTATTGGATGACTCGTATTGAAATAGTACAGTGAGGGAGTAGAATACGCACTTTTTAACATTATCCACTTGCCTAGGTCATTCAATAATTCATGTGATTTTACTTTGTGCGGGTTTTCTTGAGAACGAACCGACGTAAGTAATTTTCGGAATTTTTTTTTCACTTATGGAATACATGTCATTACAGAATCCCTGGGCCCTACCGGATAGAAGAAGAAGCCTGCGGATATCCCAAGATTTCTTCAAGGAATAGGTACAAGTTAGTGTTCCAAAACGAACTATTTTCAATTGAAAAAACTTGTTAGATTAATTATAATGATGAGGTGTGCGAAGAGTTATGATATTGGAATATTTTAATGGAAGTTAAACTTAGCCGCCAGCAATGCTACGACCATTTTTTACTGCTAAACTAGCGAGCTTAGAAAATGAATAATAAAATATTGAATAAATGAATAATATCAATTTTGACAAATTAAATTTTTCAATGGCACATGTATCTCAACACTTTTTTTAAATGTTCTTCATTTCAAATTCTTTTCTAATGTGATTCTTCACTTTTTTATACGCTTGTTTTCAAAGAAATGCATATTGTTTCATTGTTTTAACGTCACTTTTTCTCCATTCATCGGTGCTTTTGGTGAATATGGTAATATGGTAATCCCATTGTTTTGTTACGATTTGTTTACCTAGTTCTATCAACTCATGGTATTTTGAATTCTGACAGACAAATTATTACATAACATTCGTTTACTTAAATAAATTTAAATTTATTCATATGCCATGTTTAAATTTTAATTTATTCATAGGCTCGATGTTGACTAATAATGGTATAAATATTTATTATTCCGGGCTTGCTATGGACCCACTCGAATAAGCAACATGTTTTATTTCATTATTCAATCTGCGATCACTCTATTTTATTGCAAAAACTGAAATTCAGTATCAAAATGTGACAGTATCATTTGACAAGCTGTTAAATGTTTGTATCCTTGTATGTCTATTGTAATATTTCCTTTTTTTTAGAATTAGTCTCGATGTTTAGTTTGGAAAAATTGTGAAGCAGAAAATTCAAAATATTCCTGATTAAAACTTTCAATACAACAAAATTTCACGAAAAATAACCAATAAAAGTACACACTTTAATCTTAGTCCATAAAAAACAGGATGTGTCAATGTTTACATCGAAGACATTTTCCATTACACTGATGAAATCTTAAAAAATTCCAATGAATATAACGAAACATACAATGACAGCTGAAACGTTACAATTCTAACGAATAAAACCCTTCTCGAACACGATAACAAAGGATATTACTGCGAACGTATAGAATTTCATCAAGTCAATTTTTATAATGATGTTAGTTGCAATTTAATGTGTAAGTAACCAGTTGCTACGGGCATAAAATTAATTGCAAAATGTTTATTCGAGCACATTTATATCATTTAATCACCTATGTCATACAAGCACGTTATAAATCTCAATATTTATCAGTTTTTAAAGTGACAGAACAAAATGATTGACAAAAAAAACGAACGATCTGAGTTCAACTAACAGCCGTGCCGACGTTATTGGTTTCATTCTCAATTATGTTAATTGGAATTTATATCATACTTAATTTATGTATTTTTTTGTTCTTAGCGTTTATAGTCATCAGCGCTTAAAATTTTTGTTAATTACAGCTTTCATTAACTACTTGATTTGTCATTAATTCGATAAAACAAAAGAAACTAAATTTTGTTTTGATGAAATAATCATTTTTTTTTCAATAGGGTTAGCATTTACTGGGACCCAAAAAAGCCGTCTTTTTTTTTTTAAAACGCAAGTTACGTCGGAGGCATTTACACGTAAAGCTTATGGAAGCAACAATTATTATAAAGATAGGGAGCCTTTTGACTTTTACAATGTAAATAATTTGAAAATATAAGTGCCAATGACATAATGTTCAGTATTTTATAAGCGACTGGGTAAGTAATCGTTTTTAAAATGTATTTTTTTTATGTTAAGTGTAGCTTTGTAGGTTAGAATCAACGGAGATAAACGTTGCCTAAAATCATTAATAAAAATCGATTATTACATTTGACATTCCAAGTGACATGAGCTGCTTCTTTATATGTGTGTGTATCGATTGCACACAAATGTTCTTGATGATTTATAATAAATGTATTCAGGAAAACTACATAGAATTGATGGAGAAAACATGACGTATAGGATACTGTATCAGTGTACACTGTATTTTGAAGTGAGGTTAAGACACTCTCTTTACTCTTTTTACAGCTGCAATCCATTTTTTCCTTTGTACCAACCTGTGTTGCGCAGTAGGAAACTTGTAATATTTCACATCACAGTTATTCCATCCTGTATTTTTACAATTAACAACACAACAACTGTCGTGCCCCATTTTCACCTTTATTTACATACAATATACCACATCAGCCTCCGACCGAATTGCGAAAATTCACCACTGCGCGCGCTGGGATAGTTTCGCCTATCCCCTCCAACGGTCGACACACAGCGAATAGGCGTTTTCGGAAACTTAGCCAGCACGTTCGTTTACCTAACCCGAGTTGCCTACCTGTGTTCGGAAACTTCCGAGTTGTTTTCGTAACCCACCTCGAGAGGTAGGTCGGTAGAGACTCTATAGGCACCGCATGCGCATTACTAAAGGGTAATATATCATAACCTAATTCTTTTGGTGGTAACCAAATATATTGCTTTTATCAAACATGAAAAAAAGGGGTTTTGCTACATTAACGGCGTTGGTATTTGATTTTTTTTTCGAAGTTGAAGAAGAGATGTATGTTTTGTTATGACGTTAGCTGTCAGAACAAAAACGAAACCTATTAGTTCGTAAACTACAGTTCCCGGGTAGGTGATCGAAGTGATTCATCACGTGACCTCTCTGGATCGAGTAAAGGCTCATTCACACATGCCAGTGTACTCGGCCGAGTAAAAGGCGCGCGCCTACTAGCAGGACATTTCGTATCTGTAAACAGTCACTGGTGCTAGTGCACTGGCTTGCGAGTTCACTCGGACACAGCTCTACTTTTTCGTGCTAGTAAAGAGTGGGGGTTCTAAAGCACCAGTATACTGGCAAGTGTAAACATCTACTAGCAATTTCTTGTTGACGTTTCGTAGGTAGTGTTGATGTTGAAATTTATAAAATGAGTGGACAACATAAGTAGAGTGAAAAAGAAACAATTAATTTTATAGAACTGACCCACACTTTATTTCTTCTACCATTTGGTTTCTGTTCACTCAATATATCGTCAATTATGTCTTTAATTCATCAACTAAAACCGCTGTTAAGTTGTCTGTACAACACTTTATAACCTGATTACTCATATCACTAATTTGTTTTCAAATTAAATACCCTTGTATTGGAACTGCGATGGATCTAGATCTAGGAAGCCGCTACATTCAAAAAATATCAACTAAACTCGCATGCAAAAAAGCATGCCAGTAAACTAGCATGTGTGAATACGAAATGTCCTGCTAGTGATGCGCGCGCCTTTTACTCGGCCGAGTACACTGGCATGTGTGAATGAGCCTTTAGTGAGCCGGAGTAAGTTTCCGAAACCGCCTTATGAATGTCTAGCCCATGTAGTGATTTGCTTTTTAGAAGCGCTCTCTTGAGCACTAACTATCAGTTGCACATATAATTCATAGATAGCCGTATAGAGTACTATTATCGCTTGTCATTTATTAATCTATGGTATTCTGGACAGCTTGTCAATTCAGTTGTTTATCATATCAACAGCATACAACTTTATACTGATTTAGAATTAAAGATATTTTTGATATAATGATAAACTAAAATTTGGATAAAATCCACTGTTCCATCACTCCAGCGACCGTTCTACAAAATATGTCGGATTGTCTAGCTAGATACATCTTTGATCATTTAACAGACTAGACGAATAATACACATTTTTAACCATTATATTTATTATACTTAAAAAGAAACTGGTTAAACAAAATATTGATTGAAAACCGCACCTCTCTATTTCTTCCATTTTCGGAGATATCTGTAGATGAATCAGACATTTTTTGGACATCCGGTATTGTATTTATAAATACATAAATAATGTTTGACCTACTCTACCCATTGACCCCGTTCGGTAGCATAAATTGGGAAAGTTTTTTTTGTTTATACTAATCAAAATATATATTAATATTAAAGAAGGTGATATTCAATACTACTCATAGACGAACAATCTTGTTTGTAACGGTGACAATAGTTTCACTAAAACATGTCAGAATCCGCGTAGATAAATAATGTATATTTAAACATCAATACAGTGTCTTAGGTAATGCTGTGAGTGTTAGCAACTGTAGAATTATCATAGAATAATGATTGGCAGTGGCAGTAGGTTGAATTCAACGTTCTTAAACATACAGCCCACCTTTAATTTTGATATAGAATTATAAGCCCTTAAAGGTTTCAGTTACCGAGATACAAGATGTTATAAGTTTGAAATGGGAAATAAAAATTTGTCTTAAAATAAAACGTATTCATGTATAAATGTATATTGGGGTGATACTCACTGAGACCTAAAAGATCTATTGTGCCCCTTTCTTCAACTTTGTTTCTAAGGAAAGACTAATATATCAAATTAAATCGTTTTTAAAAACTCTAGACATAAATATTTACTTCAAAACCGGTTACGATTTATTCAAATTCATCAAAAATAATAAATCTAAGTCTTCAAAACTGAACCAAATTTATATCGGTAGTGCTTTTAGAAATTTTAAAACTAGGATTAGAAGTAACAGAAATTGTATCAAACAGTAGCATTGCTATACACTACACTTCCGTAAGGTCAAATTCGAGCATACCAAATTATGTATTCCGTTTTCTAACACGTAGATTGGAATTAAAATGTTTAGCTGGATATCTTGTCCACTATTGATTGTCCATTAGCATTCCAATTTTCGAATAATCAAAAAATAAAATTTTTAATACCCTAAATTTAATAATTTTCCGAAAATCCCTAGATAATTGCCCAATATCCAAGAAAAGTTGTTTCACTTACATTGTGATTTTTAAATGAACATCGAGGTTTTCTAGCTTCTGTCCTTACGATATCTACGCCAATGACTAGCATTAATCCGGCTTAACAATATCGTGCAACACTAAATTTACATCTAAACCAGGTTTAATCTTAAATTTGGTTTAATAGAGGTCGGTGCAACAGACCATAAATAGTGTGGAAAGGCAGTTTTCTACTATACGTTTAGATCCACTTTTATAATCTGTAGCTACCATTAGATAAACTCAATATGTTGTAAGATGAGAATTTTTATCGATTTTGAGCTTTCATGGAAAATTTACAAATATGTTCTCACATATCGGGCGTTAAGAATGAAGTAACACAGTACCAAATATACAGTTAATTATTTCGATAAACGGAACATATTAATAAAATGCTTTTTCGATCATTCAACAGATTTCTTAGACGTCGATGGATGTTATATTTATTTGGTTATGTTCAGCTTGTTCTAAATTCTCAAAAGCAAATAGCTGCATTAATTCTTCCATCGTTTTGCCTGAAAAGCTGATTGTTCTTCTGATCTATATTTTCGTCGATTAATCTATATTTTTACTGTTGACGTATCAGAATAATAGGTACATAAAGCAATTCTTCAAATAGATCCGTATACCTACGTAACGTAACGGAGATACGTGATCAATCAAAAAGAAGTATTAAGCAAATGCGTTCGTAACGTAACCATACATGTGTTTTAGTTTTTGACCTAAAAAATAGTGAGTACCTACTATTGCCTTGACATCTACTAAAAAATAGTCTTTCTTAAACTGACCTTTCGCGTTTCTTGGTCGTTTGGTCGTTGAAAAACGCGAACACGAAACACCATAAAGCAATACGTACGTTAGGTACGTGTGACGGATTGATACGTTTTACGTAACGTAACGAAGCCCACGTATCGCTTCTGCACATGCGCATTGCAATACGTATTCGCTGTGTGTCGACCGTTGGAGGGGATAGGCGAAACTATCCCAGCGCGCACAGTGGTGAATTTTCGCAATTCGGTCGGAGGCTGATGTGGTAGGTATATTGTATATAAATGAAGGGGGAAATGGGGCACGACAGTTGTTGTGTTGTTAATTGTGAAAATACAGGATGGAATAACAGTGATGTGAAATATTACAAGTTTCCTACTGCGCAACACATGTTGGTACAAAGGAAAAAATGGATTGCAGCTGTAAAAAGAGTAAAGTGAGTGTCTTAACCTCACTTCAAAATACAGTATACACTGATACAGTATTCTATAAGTCATGTTTTCTCCATCAATTTTATGTAGTTTGTTTATTTTTTCATAAATACATTTATTATAAATCATCAAGAGCATTTGTGTGCGATCGATACACATATAAAGAAGCAGCTCATGTCACTTGGAATGTCAAATGGAATAATCGATTTTTATTAATGAATTTAGGCAACGTTTAACTTCGTTGATTCTAACCTACAGAGCTACACTTAACATGAAAAAAATACATTTTAAAAACGATTACTTACCCAGTCGCTTATAAAATACTGAACATTATGTCATTAGGCACTTATATTTTCAAATTATTTACATTGTAAAAGTCAAAAGGCTCCCTATCTTTATAATAATTGTTGCTTCCATAAGCTTTACGTTACGTGTAAATGCCTCCGACGTAACTTGCGTTTTTAAGCCACGAGGGGGCGACAGTAGGTACGCACATAGCGAATACTAATATGTAGGTACAATTATAATGACAGCATGGTGACGGCCAAGCACTCGCTACATAGCGGAAGTTAATAGCGTACATTCGCTACTCACGTGTGACCAAAAATCGTATTTTTCATGTTTTCGAACGATATCCTGCGCTTCGTTACATAGCGAGTGGTCAAAAATTGACCCACAGAACCTTAAGGGGCATCTACCAAATTCGACCTTGCACAATTATGCTTTGTATATTTTTTTGTTTCCCTACGTCCTCACGTTTAAGTTCATATAACGAAAATTTTATTAGAAATATGAAAGCTCCGCAACATGTAGGTAGCCAAGCGGTCCAAGCGGATTTTGGTTCACGTACTACTCTATAAGCTTCGTCAGTACTGAACTGGGAGACCGCCGAGCGTTGTATCAACCGAAGCAGAGAGACAATGTCAGTCATAGAAGGATAGAAAAGCGAGCGATGGTTTTTTATCCGATATTTTATTGGTAGCAACCGAATTTCAATAAGGAATTGTACGGTCATAAGTAATTTGAGGATTCTGAGATTTTTATATAGTATTGATAAAGCTTCAAATTAGACTTCTTATCAATTAGTTTTTCCATTTAATACACATTTAATTCTTTACAAGGGCTCAAACTTTGCTTAATATGTGTAATTACCTCATGATTCGTATTTTTTTCAACAAAATTTGGTTAGCATTTCAAAGTTTTTATTCGATGAGAACTCTAAGTTCAACATTAATCTACATGATATATTTTTTTCTTAATTTTCAATACATCCATTACCTCAAAATTCTTTGCCAAAAATACTTCGATATTTTGTCAAATCGCTGCCGACAGATTCCCCTTAACAGTGTCCTGGATAATCGCATATTTCATTAATAGTTGTAATATTTCAACATTCGTTATGATTGTGCTAAATGGATTATCCAAAATCGAATGATGTCTTCGATTTCAAAAATTGAGATAATTCCAGAATTTATCATGTTTTAATTGACTATAACTGTTGAAAACAAAATTATCAACAATATATCTGTAATTATATTTTATGATCCTTTACCACTGGGGATTTCTTTATTTGTTCAAATTACTTGCAACACATATCGTTTGGTATTTTTATTAAGTGTGAATCACTGACAAATTCCATAGGTTAATATCACGATTCATAATAAAATTCCAGTAGTTTCTTTATGCATACCTTGTCTGATTGAACATTCAGTTTCAAAACCTGATTCGTTCTGATTAATAAACGTAATTTGGGTATTTCGTAATGTTTCGTATAAATTGCGAAATTCAGTCAAAACACGGTAGAACCGTTAAATCAATTTGTTCAAGTAATTTACCTACTGGTTAAAAGTCACGTTAATTTACGAAGTGTGTGTGAATTTTCACTAACAATGAGAATATTGGTCAATGAATTATGGTTGTTAATTCATATTTATTGTGTTTGAAGATGATATAGGAAACTCGATGTATTGTCTGTTCGAAGTAGTCAACTGCTGTCTAAACAATTGAACCTCACTCTGTCACAATCACTCACTCACTTTGCGTATAATGAGATTACAATAGTAGTTTAGAGTTCATGTAATATCCTTCTTGGTGTGCGTCATCGATTGTTAATGTCCTTCTAACCGTTTATAGTATATTACGTAACGTGTGTGGTAAGGAGCATTTTACGCACGAATGGAAAAGTTACAGCGGCGAGTGCGTAATTCCGTGAGTGCGTAAAATGCTCTACAACACGAGTTACGTACTATACTTTACCTACGACCTACTTGTACTTGTATTTTTTATAAGAAGCATGAGAAATAACAGTTACATAATTAGAGGTGCTTGGTAAACTCCATCTCTATTACTCTATTACCAATGAAAGAAGCACAGTAAAGAACTAACGTTTAATCATTATTAACATAATGTTGATAATCGAAAGTCCATGTTTCAATTATAATCAATACATATACATAGCCCTTTGTCCTTTTCATAGTTAAACGTGGCCAGATCTAATGTTTTCAAATAGTAAATTTTGAATAAAATGGAGACGTCTATTGACAGTTGCTAAGATGTTGCTAGGGAAGCCGTGCGATTTACTTTACAGCTGTGCGTTTTTTTTACAGTGCGTAATAGCTGTCAATACACTGATACCGACTGTGTGTTATTGACTGATTACAGGGGGGGTCGTAGGTAAAATGTATTACAAACGTTAACCCTAATCTTTGATTTGATTTGAATAACAGCATTTAAAATATGATGCAGACGTACCTTTCGTATCGGCAATGTGTCTTACGTCTTTTTCTACTACCCCACTGACAGTTCTCGTTAGGTCAGTACTTTGTTCAATTATTAATTATGAATAGTGAATATTAATCTTATTGTTATATTTATTGAAATAATACAAAAATATGCCTAGATACACGGAAAAATTTTGAAAGCTCAAAAGTATTTTCAGTTAGAAAAAAAAGCTGATAATTATTAATTACATAGCCTTTTTGAATTTAGCTGAATACGATCCTAATGATTTTATTTATTAAATTTAAGGTTGGCTATATGTCAAAATAGCAAATAAGATAAACGACATACCCAAGAAGGGTATTATATGAACAATTGCCGAAAACCACGTAGTGGGCGACATCTGTTAGTTTTCTTTTAAACTTCAATAGAGATGAACAACAAAGCCAGTATGCGAACATCGTTATAGAAAGTGGAATCAATTTTGTTGTTTTATAAACAATAAATAGTAAATTAAAATACCTATTTAAAAAAATAACACATCCGTAAGGTGCACTTCAGCTACTTTTTTCATCACTAAAAGCTGATGTTTTTTTAGGTTTCATAATATGTTTGCAGGAGCCGGACATTCCAGCCTCACATAAACAAATGTATTTCCAATCTTTAACATCATCATTCAGATTAATTGTAATCTCATGAGGCAGGAAAGCAAGACCAGACGTCTGCAGACACAAACTTTTAATGTTTTTTTGAATTTGTGCCTTCTAGGCCACATAATATATTATATTATATGTCCCGCTTTAAAAACCGCTTCACCTTCTTTTAGTCTCCAATATATTCCATGAGGTTAAAAGAGGTTACTTAAATTTTCGTCATTTTAGACCTATTTTCTTGAACACTACCACAGAAACACATTTAGGATATAACGGAAATTACAAAAATAAAGAAAAGCCTGCCAAACCCACTAAAAACGCCTCGAAAAACACATAAAAAAACTAAACGGCAGAAACATCCTTACAGACTGTTTTGTTGTTCACCGCTATAGCAGCCATATTGAAAGTTTCAGCGCCATCTAGAGACACGGGATTATCTTGAATACCTAACAAGTGCGGAAAGTTAACGCGGTGTTCGGCCATCTGCAATCGCGAGCCAAAAAGTCACTTTATCTCGAGAAAATAACTTCTCCCAAGCCTACTTCTTCTCTTATACAGGGTGATTCATTAAGAATGTCCAATCTCTGAACTGTAGATTCTAGTCCTCAAAATATGATGATTCTGCTCAACATGCCTTATGCAAATATTGCTAGTTACCGAGATTGTGAATTGTAAAAACATAAAAAATTGTTGCGAAAATCAAAATTCAAATTTAAACTTGGAACACCCCGTAACTCGGAAACTAGCAATATTTGCATGGGGCATGTTGAGCAGAATCATCATATTTTGAGGTCTAGAATCTACAGTTCAGAGATTGGACATTCTTAATGAATCACCCTGTATAAAAGTGATGAGGAATGTATTTGACCTAATAACTGTTAAAAAACCTTTTTGGAATAATGAAAATTGAAGATCAATATGAAATTGGTGCAGAATCATTATCGTGTTTGGGATAGTTATCTTCCTAACGTGCGGAAAGTGATACTTTCCCGCACGCGACTGCAGTTGACCCGAATGACGCGGAGCGGAGCGTTTAAGGGCGGAAAAGACACTCTGCGCATGAGTTAGGAACAGTAGAAACACAATTTGTTGCATTCTGTGAATTACTTAAAATTTCCGGACAAGTGGAGCTATTATTATTATTATTTTATATTTTCAAAAAATTAAAAATGCAACAAAAAGCTAGAAAAGATGTAGATTTTATTTGATAGACTATTTCGTAAATATCTATTTACCTGTTGTAACAATAGTTGTAACTTCCGAAGTAAAAAACTATCTAATAAGGTCAAAATTTGCATAATTTTACTTTTTCGCACTAGTGCAGGAAAGTGACACTTTCAAAACTAAAATGCGTGCTGGAAAGTGGGTTAAAACGCACGGTCGTAGAAAAAATTTGATTCAGTTCCAACAACTTTGTTCATAATTAGGTTATTAAAGTTCATAGTTTAAATATTGTAGGTACCAATTTTGCTTTAAACCGTATTTTGAAATAGTACTCACCTTTCCGTACTTCTGTGAAGAGTTAATCGTATTCGCGGACCAATGATCTGTTTCCAAACGAGCTCGTTCGAGAGCTCCCGTAATGGAATCGATCCTAGACCATTCGCGTACGTCGTGATCGTGAAAAGGAGCCCCGTTAGGGGGCGCAGCTACTACTTCCATTGCTATTATGAAAGGAAACTTTGTACGTTTTCAATGATGATTCGATCAATTGCCTCGCTCTGTTCAAAGTGTGCTATCAATTCTCATTGACATCAACCTGTAAATAAAAATACGTATTATTGACAATTTTCATTGGTCTCAAGAATTCATTTAAATATGTTTATATATGAAGCTTCGATATGCTATGTTCAAGAAAGTGGATTACAGTGCAGCTTGTCAAACGTAGAAATAGATATGGATATGCGATGGAGTGTTCAAGAGAAGAAGAAAAAGTATTCAGAGGAAGTGAGATAGGTTGTACTCGCTGCGGAAATGTTTAATAGTCCAAGAAGAAATTCAACTAATAATAATAATACATAATTTTCAGTGTTTTTAAATTTGTAATTTAATATGAAGTGTATACAATTGAAACATGTTTAATTTATAAAAAAACAAACAAAATATGAGATTCATGCGATAAAGTAGGTAGTTTTAATTCGATATTCACACTTTCAAATTGTTATGACTTTGTTAAAAACAAATTAAGAAAATAATGGTTCCCTTTGAAATGAAAAATCACGGAAAAATTACAGATATCTTAATTTTTCTACAAGTTATACCTATTTGAAATTAAAAAAAACACCCTTAAATTTTATCCATCCTAAAGCTGCGTCCACATTATGTCGAATGGTGTCGATCGACAATCGACTATTGTCAAACTGCGTCCACATTATGGATCGACAATGTCGGGCGACCATCCACACTGGATCGACCTTGTCGATCGACACCATTCGACATAATGTTGACGCGACTTTATGTTATTTGAGAAAAAATGATAAGGACTAATTTGGTGTGAAATTTAAAGCTCTAAAATTTTTGTTTGAAATTTTTTTACGTAGCTCTAGCGGATTTTGCCCAATTTAAAAAATAGTTATTTAGATACAAGTGCGTGAAGTTATACTTTTGCGCACGATTTGCGAAAATGCAAATGAAACGAGTGCGCAAAAGTACTTCACGCACAAGTGTCATACCTTTATCTACAACCTCATGAAGAAAAAATAAAAAAAATGTGCTCTGAAGGGGTTGAAAAATATAAAAATGAATTTTCTATACAGAGATATATACACAACGAGTTCTAATTATTTAAATTCATATTTACAGTAAAATGAGGACAATTATTTAAATCACTAATTACAACATTAGGTAATTTGTCTTTTTTCATAGTGACAAATATTTTTAACTTTGTCTGACACTTCTGTCAAATTTACTGACAGCACAAAAGTATATACAACAAACGACTAAATTCAAGGCAACTAGATGCTAACGTAGAGTGTTAAAATGAAAACCCCATTTAAAAGGTGTTGTTCATTCACGCACGCTTTTTAACGTTTGTATGATTTCACACATTTTTTTTTGGTTCGTAAATGTCTAATTTTAAAGGTGGTCGTAGATAAAAATATTTTTTATCCATTTGTGGGGGGTTGTCACATGCATGTTTCGTTTGTCTTCAACTTCAAAGTAAATTATATAAAAAA
>CAJUYI010006147.1:3430-14257 GCA_910591695.1 Galerucella pusilla
CACATACTTTCCAACTGCACAGCACTTCAGAATCCTAGAGCACAGCACCTGGGAGATTATTGGATAGAAGAGGAACATTTACCTAAGCTGAAGCCTGCAGACATCCTGAAATTCCTCCGGGAAATAGGACTAAAGCAGCTACTAGTTTCTGAGACTCTCCTCTGAAACAAAGTAGAAGTAATTCTGCACAATAGCTCTTTTAGGTCACCCCAAAATACATACATACATACATTGTTTAACGCCAACCGATCTGTCAAATAAACAAACTTGAAGTTAGCCGCTAACCCGTTCTTAACTGTCATTTGTTCACACATTAGTTTGAAAACTGTTGTATATGGTTGCCGTTCTGGTTGACTGGTGCCATTTAGAAAAACAACATTTTTTGTAGAAACATCTATATTTTGTAAATAAAATTTGATACACAGTATTTACTTTTCACACAGCCATTGAGACTTGGTAGAATTTTGTAATATATACAAAAATATCGATAAAAAATTGTAAAACATCTATTAATGACAATCGGTTAGACATTAAAACATTCAAAACAAACCACTAAAGTTGGTACGTATTCACTGACAGCAAGGACCGGATCCATCTACATATTACTAATAATGTTCCTTCCTTTTGTTCTTAATTCGATGGACTCAATACAGACGGTAGTAAATTTTCAAAGGGATTTTTTGTAACTCAATTATAGTAAGTCGAACAAATTGGTTTAAAATGAATGTCTGTCGATTGATTGAAATTATCTTCTGCAACAAACACCCGAAAAGTGATTTATACATGAAAGATCTAATTAACTATTTTTTTTTAAATCATTTATAATTAAATCAAATCCAATTTAATTGGGTCACAAGATTAATTGAATACAAATGGTAATCATCAAATTGTATTGAATCGACAAATCGACTTAATTTCATGAGAATGTCCATTCAGTTGAAACCATCGAATTAAGAACCAAAGGAAGGAGCGCATGATAACTCTCAAACACCATTGATGTCGAAAACAATAAAAATATTAACATCACGATATAAACTTCAGTGAATAGTTAAACGTAACCTTTTATAAAGGGTGCAGCAGATAAACCGAAGGTCGTCATATTTTTAACCCCTCTATCATCTACAAAGCTTTCACGAAGAGCTCTTGGTAGACCCTGTACATATTTATGTATCAACAAATGAATCTTCTACAATAGACTACGAAGTGAAACATGAAATATTCTATATATACAGGTAAACATTTATATATAAAAACAATCTTTATTTTGAATTTGTGTCTTTTGATTCTTTTTCGTCCAGAACGGATACAATCGATCACACGGCTGTCGATCTCCTCCAGCTATTTTTACTTCCGGTTAAACTACTGCTATGAGTACCCTGAAAAAGAAGCATTTATTTTATAAACCACTAACCATATACTTCGACAGTCAGGCAGTAATTAAAAACCTGTGTGGGTATACCAGCAATTCAGGACTTGCTAACGAATGTCGAGAACGACTGGCTAATCTTGCAAGGCGGAACGTGGTGCGGCTAGAATGGATTCCAGCCCACTCTGGTTTTGAAGGCAACGAGATGGCGGATGCACTGGCTGCGGAAGGGGCGGCAGCTCCTTTCTGCGGCCCGGGCCCGACCCTGGGCCTAACAAAACAAAAAATACGCAAGGAGACGAAGAAGTGGCTGAGGAATCAGCACCTCGCTCATTGGAATGCTCTGCAGGGTCCTAGACAATACAAACTCCTACTGAAGGGATGGACTGATGGACACGCTAGGCCAGCTACTGAATTACCAAGGAGTAGGCTAAGGAAAATAGCAGGACTCCTAACAGGGCACTGCTGTATGAGGAAACACCTCCACAACTTAGGAGTAGAGGAAAGTTCCCTATGTAGGGGTTGCGGCATGACTGATGAAACGTCAGTTCATGTTCTCTTAGAGTGTCCACACTGGGCTGTATTACGCAGGCGAATCTTCGGAGTCACTGTCATGGCTCCTGGAGACACAAGCAGGCATCCACTGAAAAAGGTTGCGGCCTTTATTGAAGGGCTCGGCTTCATGGATGACTAGGTAGCAGGATTGGCACAATGGGCCCGCCAGTGGCCTCAGTGCCGAAACCTTGGCTTGAGTTTGTCCAGGACAAGGCTCGCCTGCACATTTAGTAGTAGTAGTTATAAACCACAGAACTACACAGTATGCGTAACGAGTTTACAATATTGGGAGTGGCTATGGTCATACTGGAAGTGTGGAGCAGCGTTATTTTCAATAGAACACCCTGTATATTAGTAAATTGTATTCAAGATTTTAGAACATGCAGAGCTTTTTATGCAGAATAAGTTTTTTTCTTAAAATTGATAATAAAAAAGTTTCACATATGGAGCGAACTTATAAGTGGACAAAGTGTATATTAATATACTCGTTTTTCTAACTCACCCTATAGCTGAAAGTTTTTTTGGGCTTCCCCGCCAACATTCCGAAGCTAAGACTGAAGCCGGATTCTGAGGCTGCGGTGTTTTCAGATTTTTTTCGACAGCAAGAATTGATCATTTTTCTTATCTAAAATAAATATTCAATTTTACGATAAAAAAAAAATTTAACACGAAAATGGAAAATAATTACAACTGTCTGTAATTGTGAGTGCAGAGAGATATTTTGAAAAAGATTCCCTACTGAATATTGATTCTATCTAGGAAGTGACTTAAATACGTTAAAAGTTATTATTCCCAGAAGATAATTTAAGGCCATATAAAATGATTTTATGACCTGTAACTTCACTAAAATCGAGACAATATAGTAAAGTTCATGTTTGGTGTGAAAATTTTGATCTTATAAACCTTATAACACAGTTACAGCTTGCACGCTACTTAGTGCTTTACACTTCATGTAAAAATAAATCAATAAAATCAATCTTATAGGTACCTGATTTTTAAAAATACTGGTAGTTAAAGTATATAGGACTGGATTCAGTGCTGAGTTTATTGGGAGCACAAATATGGCTAACCAAGCATATAAATCTTGAGGTATAGGAATACCTAAAAAAAATTTCTTATAGATTTTTATTTTAGAATTTAAATAATAGAGGAGTTCAATCTAAGGCCAGTGTGGCCAACAAAAAGCGGTTTTTTCTGATTAGAATGACAGTTGAGGTCTACCATTCAAAACACAAGATTTTTGCATGTTTTTTTTTCATTGCTTTATCAAAATAATGAATACGCCCCCGAACGGTAAATCTTGAAATTTAAAATGACTTTAGCTGCATACTCAACATATCGGTGGCCAATAACACTAGAAACTTTTGGCAAGTCACCATTTCATTTCTGTTATTCTCTCACTAGTTATGACAAATGTCAGTTACTTATATTTATTTTTGTTAATATTCGTTTAATTGTGTATGTCCATTTTCGATTAGATTTTTGTAGCATTTCTATTGGTTGTATCTCTATTCTTCTAATTACTTTTTCCACTGACATCTGACATAACTAGTGACAGAATAACAGAAATGAAATGGTGACATGCCAAAAGTTCCTAGAATTATTGGCCACCGATATGTTGAGTATTCAGCTAAAAAGTCATTTTAAATTTCAAGATTCACGCTTCGGGGGTATATTCATTATTTTAATAAAGCAATATAGATGTTCTGAATGATAAAAAAAATGCGAAAATCTTGTTTTGAATGATAAACCTTAACTGTCATTCTTGACAGATAAAACCACTTTTTGTTGGCCACACTGACCTTAGACTGAACTCCTCTATTGAAAGTATTTTCACCTGACAAGGCTACCAACTTGACTAAAACGACGGGTACCCAACATAAACAGTCTGTAAAAACAATAACCCCAAATCTTTGTGCGACTTTATCCGTATCCTGACTTTGCCTCGTCGATCTACACGCTACACCACTGGATTTTATTTCATTTATCATTCTTAGGTAAGCGTAGCAAATGAACACCAAAGCTAAAGTATTTACCAAGATAAACATAACTGCGGAGTACTGCCAACCCTGAAAAAATTAAATAAATATAAACAACCTAGTGTGGAATTATTTTAGAAAAAGAAACGAATGACTCATTTGTGTAAATGTAATCTATTAACGAGAGTCTACTAGCTTAAAATGTATAAGAAAGTATCTACAATTGTTAGGTTATGTTTTAGCTTCTAGAATTAGGATATTTGGAAATTATTACCATTGCATAAGGCTCGTGGATGTGCAAGGACAAACAGACACCGTTATTTCCATAGAATTCATCCCCAAAATATCCTTTCATGAAATCACTTAGCGGCGCAAGCGCAACGACAGTCGCAAAACTCCAAAGTGTGATGAGAGTGATAGCCGCAGTTTTCTTGGAATGTTGTTTCCTCAATAACGGTTTTGTCACTGAAATAAACCTGTCCCAAGTGACCAAAGTCAAAATTAAAACGGACGACTCACATGATAGCGTGCTCAGGAAGCCTGAAATAATAACATTTAAATTATATATAACTAGTTCGATATACTTTGGCAAGTTTATCTGAAGCCGTGAAAGGAATGCAGTCGAAAACATTTCATATTGCCACGTTTAACTATGAAAAAGCTAAAGTGCTAAGTATGTAGTGATAATAATTAGAAAAGGGACTTTTTATTAATAACAATATTAACAATATGATTAAACGTTAATTCTTAATATGCCTGTTTCTTTGGATGTTTTTTATAAACATTATTTTTCCAATTTATGAATATTAAGAGACAAACACTTTTCCAAATTTGTTTTGGGCTTCTTCAAGCTCTGGCAGCGTTGTACGAAAACCATAATTACCACACCCTCCGAACTACATAATTGGTGATTTTTATCGAAAACTGACTTCTTATTGACAAGTGCTTGCGTGTGTTCTTCCCACTCACTTCGTCAATTGACTGATATTGATTTATGCAGTGGCGTTGGTATTGTCAGTTACCTTTTTACCAATTTTACGACAGATGTTTCCTCGCCTCTTACCGATGCCCCGGAGCTTCAGATAAACTTGCCAAACTATACGTATAAGTATGAGAAAGCAGCGCCATCTATTCTAGTCGATTTGCATGTCGGTCACGCGACCCATAAGTTTTCCCACCCTCCAAAAATCGCTTTAAGTGGCTAAAGAAATGTCAATTTATAAGAATATGTGAATATTACCACAAAGTTTACACATATAACTGTGTCTCCAAATGTACTGGTAACTCAGATAGACACCTCGATAATGTTGATCTTCAGAAGCTATGATGAATAGATAGATACCCATCAATAAATCAGATAGAGCCAGATTTCTGAGATAGAGAGAATGAACTGCATTCGTTGTTGGTGCAAATCGTCGACAAAGAAGAACAATGAGGTTGCCTGTACATCCAATAGCTCCCATTAGCCAGACGCTAAAACAATTCATATAATACGATCAGAAAGTTAAATTTTAAATGGCAGTACTCCATTTTAACACAATTACTTTCACTTGAATAATATCTTCTTTAATTATTGTTTCCCCCATCAGAGAGCGCTGTTAGTACTATTCTTGATTGTTGCTGCTTCGTTTGCTTGAATTTTTGAGGTTACAGCTCGCTTTCAACACTGTTTGCTTTCGAGTACTTACCAAGTTCTTAGCAAAGGATTTGCCAGCATATGTTCTTGATTGGAGATACCGTCACCTTTGGGGTAACAATTTCTGACATGTTGGGCTGACGAGCACATCTCGAAACGATCGAAGTATCTGAAAAAATTATAATTGCCCAAACAGGAAATATTAAAATACGTTGTTACTTACATGGTTTGAAGTTGATGAGTGGTTTCTAGAATTGCTTTGTCCAAACATCTGAACTGGTTGCCTTCCAAACGTCTAAAACAATTTTTTTGTCAAAACTTTCTTATTTTTGAATGGAAAGTAAATTCAAAAGTCTTATACTTCTCACAATTGTAAATATAATAACACACCAAAAACATTTAACCACCTTAAAAAGCTCCCAATATTAATTAACACTTAGAAGCACACTCTGTAAGATTCAGAACAATCAAATGTACTTAAAAGAACCAGAAATCGTGTAATTAGAAAGTATTTTATTTGTAACAAACATAATAACAACAAACTGGACACAAAAACACTCAATATAACACAAAAACGATACAAATACATCCAATAACGCACAAATTGTACATAATAACACACCAAAACCTTCAAAAACACTCAACAACATTCAAAAGCTTACAATTTCATTGAAAAACTCATGGTAACACACAAAAAAGACCGAAAACACACAATCAATAGTTAATACATCCAGTAACGCACAAATCGTACATAATAACACACCAAAACATTCAAAAGCTTTCAATTTCAATGAGAAACTCATGGAAACACACAAAAAGAACAGAAAACACACAAAAAGTTGTTAATACATCCAATAACGTACTAATTGTACATATAACACACCGAAACATTCAAATAACACTCAACAACATCCGAAAGCTCTCGATTTCACAAAAACTCATGCTAACACACAAAAGGACCGGAAACACACAATCAGTCGTTAATACGTCCAACGCACAGATTGTACATAATAACACACCAAAACATTCACCAAAACATTAAAAAAACACTCAACAACATTCAAAAGCTTCCAATTTCATTGAAAAACCCATTTTAATACCCAAAACCGACCGAAAACACATATAATGAGTCATTAATACATCCAATAACGCACAAATCTACAAAAAACAAAAAGTTGTTAATACGTCAAGTAACGTACAGATTGTACACACCAAAACATTCAAAAGACAACAACATTCAAAAGTTTTCAATTTCATTGAAAAACTCATGGTAATACCCAAAACCGACCGAAAACACACAATAAATAGTTAATACAGCCAGTAACGCACAAATCGTACATAATAACACATCAAAACATTCAAAAAAACACTCAACAACATTCAAAAGCTTTAAATTTCAATGGAAAACTCATAGTAACACACAAAAATGACCGAAAACACACAAAAAGCTGTACATACATCCAATGATGTACAAATTGTACATAATAACACACCAAAACATTCAAAAAACCCTCAACAACATTCTAAAGATTTTAATTTTATTGAAAAAGTTATGGTAACACACAAAAACGACCGAAAACACACAAAAAGTTGTTGATACATCCAATAACGCATTAATTGTACATAATAACATACCGAAACATTCAAACAACATTCAAAACCTTACAATTTCATTGAAAATATTATGGTAACACACAAAAACATTCAATAATAAAGCACTAAAACACTGGAAAACATTTCAAAAACACCCAATTTCACTAAAAAACACACAAAAATCACTCAATTATATGTAAAAACACAAGAAATCGTGCAATTGGACAATGTTTGTACCATCATCTATCAACTACCAATTGTTATACAGAATGTCTTTCACTGCATAAAATAAAACTACGTACTTGATCGAAAGGAATTATATAAACATACATTTTATACTTACAAAGATTGCAGTTTAGGAATATCTAAAAATACTCCTAGCTCCACTGTTCGTATGAAATTATTGTTGAGTGTTCTACAAAAAAAAAATTGAAAGAAATAAGACAAATGTAAGACTAAAACAATTAATATTACTCACAGTGCTTCTAGCTCGGTTAAGTTGGCAAAAGTTCCATTTTTCAACTCGGTCAGTCGATTATTTGATAAAAATCTGAAAATAATTATAATAAAACTATTTACCGATGTTAGAAATCATCTACTAGTATATTTGTGATAAGCACGGACCTCAAGTGTCTGTTTATAGTGCTTACAAAGCGTTTCAATGAAAATTATGAACCTCACAGTATTCTGAAGGCTTCATTTTTAAGAAAAAAAAAAATCCCCAGTAATTTATTGGAACTTTTGGTACAGAATATATTGAATAGATGAGGCTTTTACTTGATGAAACAATGAAATAAAACAATTTAATTTGTTTAAATCTTCATTACTTGAACTAAATTCAATACATATTCGTGACGCGTTTCGCTAACACAGTAGTGCAAGCACCAAACATGATGGCGAGCCCACCCACATGCGCACAAACTCATTTTCAACGTTAACTCCCACTACAGCTCTTGCTGGACATATAAATGTTCTGTACAGAGGCGTATCATTAGTTTTCCTACAAATATAATGAAGATTTAAACAAATTAAATTATTTTATTTCATCATTCAGTATGTATATGTTTAAATATCTTTCTGTATGTTCTTGTAGTGTATTCAAAATTTTTTTTGCTAATTACTCAATTAAATTTAACCACAATCTTTTTTTATATTTTTCAATTCAACGTTTCGGTAGCGTTCCAGTTACCGTTATCAAGAACAATTAATTGCATTTAAATTCTGGTCCCCCTTTTATACTAAAGAAACTACAACTAGACAACAAATCTATGTATTTGTTTCATTTCAATACATTGTATCTAATAGCCGGTGAATAAATTAAATTTTATAAGGTACATTTTTACACAAATACGTTTATAAAACTTTGGCAATTCTATACGAATTGGAGTTTTCTTTATTCCAGACCTGCTGCAATCTCCGAAAACACCAAGAAACTTTGCTCCAAATATTATTTCACCTTTAACTCTCTGATGGTTTTATGATAGTTTCAAACAATAATACAGTGTGCTTCTAAATTAATGTAGACTAATATCTTCTGTAAGTTCCTTGTGGCATTACTTATTCTTTTTTCTCTACCGTTGTCTAGATTTACTCGTAATAAAATAATTTTTGGTCTCTATCTGACACAACGAAAAAAATATGACATCCAGAAAATCAATAATATTTTGAAGTTTAAGAGTTTTAAGACTACAAAACTTTGTTGTCAAATTTTATTAAGGTCCATTCACAGTAGATCACATATTCTAACGATATGATAGTCTACTAGAAATGGAATCCAGTGAAGTGCACGTTCCAGGAACGGTTTTTTTTATTGGGATAGCGCTTTTTTCCGCTTATTTAGGAAATGTTGTTAATAAAACGCGTTTGTTTGGTGATTTGGTGATTTTGTGTATTGAAGTGTGTACCGATTAACAACTATTCCAATGATAAATCATAAGAAAGCCTGGATAAAAACTTATGATGCTATCCTGATAACGCAGGTAATTGATTATTGGAAATTTCTCTTTCTAACATTGGTAACCAAATTTGACTTCATTCGGCTGAAATACTAGCTACACATTTATCTGCATTTAGTTGTATTAGAGCACTTTCTTTGATTTTTCGTCTTTTATTATTGGGCTCTTTTAATATTATTTTTGTCAAATCCCATTGAATTTGATGCCCCTCTTCCCAAGCATGTTTACAAATACCTGACTTAAAGAACTCCCTATCTTTGATATACTTTTTATGTTCACTTATTCGGACTTTCAATGGTCTAGATGTTTCACCTAAATAGAAATTGTCGCATTCACAAGATATCTGATATATAAAATATTTTGAAGATTGTTCTTCATTTTTTGGTTTCGTTTTTGTTAGTATAGATCTCAACGTATTGTTAGATGTAAAGCTAGTCCGAATATTGAATTGATTACCAATTTTCTTAATTGTTTCTGATAAACCCTTAACATACGGTATTGTCATGTTTTTAAAAATTATGTTAATTAGCTAAATTATTAATATTATTGTTATTATTATAGGGTATTAACAATGAGCCCTTCTCTATATTCTCAATTTCTTTATTTACAAATTCTGCCGTAATTATTGGCATTTAAAACATTTTTCATTTATTAGAAGCGTATTTCTTTTCGTATATAATTTTTCAAACTATCGCTGTGCTGTAAACTATCAACTCCATAACTAGAAATCACACGGACTTAATTCTGGAGATCCAGAAGGTACTCATCGATCAATCCAGTCAGTTAAGTATTGCCTAGAAATTTGACTAAAAGTAATAATCAATAGAACCTGAATGAGATAAAACGTTAAAATCTTAAAACTTTTGAGTGCTGACATTTTTTTCGCTTCTCCATATCTACCAACACACGAAATTAAAAAAAAATATTGTAGGTACGTTTCGTAAAGTGGTAATATTATTTTGATCCTTCAGGGAATTTTAGTCCTGGAACAAAGACAGCGCAAAAATAATGAAAATAAAATGCATGAGAATAAGTTGCCAAAAATATAACATAACCCTTGGCGTGCTTTTAAGCCGAAAGAGTCAGTCAAAACAACAATATCGCTTTCATGAATTTCAATGACCTGTGCCTGTAAAATAAATAGACAAAAATTTATGTATAGTCTGTTCATACTTTTAGTGATGTGAATATTATATAGATGGAAGGTATTTTTTAAAACTTGGCGAGATAATGGCACCGATTATAAGGAAGGATTTGTGAAAACGATGAGTCTATGTCCAGGGAATTTCAATGTATTTTCTAGATCAAGACTACCCTTACAACTCCTTTCTGGAATATAGTGTTACGAACTCACTGATTCAGAAGCCGGTCCTGTCGCAAACTATGAATGCGACCTTTCTAGAAAGGTTCTTTCGCAGGTAAGATTCAGACTGTTCTCGAAGCGTACAATGGTTTATTCACGAATGTTCTCGAATTATAAAGTATACGCAGAAGTGGTATAGTCAAGAATGTTCTAGAGCTGCAAAGTACTATATATACGCGGGTTTTCGAGTGAGTCGAGGAGTTGTTCAGTATACAGTGAATCGGTAAACAGTTTCAGTATACAGTGAGTGAACAGATAGTGAAGTGTTGAAGATAAATTAGGACAATTATTATACCGAGTGTAAATAAATTAGTAGACATTAAGTAGGGTGTATATAAATTAAGTTTATTATAGTGTGTAAGTGTTTCTTTGATAAATCA
>CAJUYI010006148.1:0-14256 GCA_910591695.1 Galerucella pusilla
TGTACACCCCTTTAAATAATAACTTAAAAAAGAAACAACAACTAACCGTTATTCTTTGTTTTTGATGCGTTTTAAGATGCTTGGAAAGGTGATCGGATCTCATGAATTTCTTATTACACTCGTTACATTGAAATCTCTTTTCTCCCGTGTGCGTCCTCCTGTGCCTTTGCAATTCGTCGGAACGTGTAAATCTGTAAAACAAAAGTATATAAATCTCAGAACACTTTGATGTTAAATAAACGTACCGTTTCCCGCAAAATAACCAGGTGCACACAAACGGTCGTTCGCCGGTATGCCAACGTAAGTGGGCCCTAAGATGACTAGTTTTCCCATACACTTTATTACAACCAGGTATATGACATATATGTTGTTTTTTACGATCTGTATGGCGTTCACCTGAAAAAAAAAATTAAATTTGAATACAGGGTGGTTATATTTAAACGAAAATATATAGTATAAGAAATCTCTAACCTTTTTACTCACCTTCCTGGCAATTCGGACACGTACAAGCGACTCTTCGTACTCGCTGCTTCTGCATGGCATCCTGGTGATTGGCGTCGTTTTGCATCTGAATCGAAGCCCCGTTATCGGAACTAACAAGCGTTACCGTAGGTGTCATTTGTCCGGTGGAAATCGGCGTCGGTGCGGGCTGTTGAACCGTTTGTTGAGTGGACGTCGTCACCGTAGGTATAACCTGCCATTTGTTCGGATCGGTGGGATCTTGCTGTATGTGTTGACCGACGGAAATTTGAGTCGGAGCCGCTTGTTGTTGCGTTATCACTTGAACGTTACCCAGACCTGGGATATTCTGTATGTTCGGTATTGCTTGTATATTAGGCACTTGAATGATATTCCCTATATTTCCTAAATTTCCTAAGTTTCCTACTGTGGTGCGTTGTACATTAGCGGCGGGTATTACCGTGAACTGTTGTCCGTTAGCTCCGGTAAACGTCAATTGGGGTGTGGTGTCGATGTGAGCTACTTGCGCGGTACTTTGCGCCATGGACGTGGGAGTATGTGGCGAAGCAGCGACGCTAGTAGCTATCTGTAATTGCTGTATTTGTCCGTTGGGTGTTAGGATGTTAGCATACTGCGGCTGCGCTTGAATGATGTTTGGTACCGCTGTGGCAGCTAGCTGTACGGGAAAATGTATGGTTTGGTAAACAGTTTGTCCGTTGCCTGTAGATATGGGAACTTGTATAGGGATGGTTTGCTGCATGGGAAACTGCACCATTTGTGGTATACTTGGACGAACCGTCACGCTTTGTCCGTTGGATAGTTGCACTGTGGAAAGATTTTGGAGATTTTGAAGATTTTGTAGGTTTTGTATATTAGCTGGAAGAACGGTATTAGGTCCTCTAATTATCTGTCCGGGGCTGAAAAGTTGTTGAGGCTGTTGGGAACCTAAAAAAATATGTATTCAACATTTACTGTATTTTAATTTTTTCACTTTTCAACTTACCAGCAGCAATTGACATGGCTGGAATAAATAAAGCTTCTTGTCCATCCACCGTAACCGTTTGCATCGGCTGCATGAGATTGTACGCCAAAGCGGCATTTTGTCCTGCTGCGCTAACCAACTGCGCAGCTCCCGCTTGCTGCTGCAGCAGCTGCTGTTGAAGTTGTTGAGGAATGCCTACCGGGACGCTCACGACTTGCGGACTAGTAGCCACCGGGACGCCTTTGATGTTAACGTTCGTGGGTGTCGGTGTCGTAGACATGTTGGCTATTGAACACGTCTCGCTGGACGTCGGGCCTATCCGGCTGCAGGTCGCCGCCAACAGCGCTAGAGGTGAGGGTGTGGGCTTAGATTCCTAAAATTATTTTATATTTTACTAACGGCCGTTTTCATAACAAATTTTAACACTATATGTACCCCTAACACAGAAAGCATAAACACTAATTTAAAAATATAATACGAACATAAACATAACCCTACTTCAATTGAAAAAATCTCGAAACTGTCATAGTCACTGATACCAACTTCTCTTGATAAACGTAAAATCACACTTTACAAAGGAACAGAACAGAAATATCATGAAAAGTGATAAAGCCACTTTAGCTAAAGTGAACTTTAAGCATTTGTCATGAAAACGGCTGTTATTTATACATTTTTTTTATAACCAATACTCGAAGCAGAGCTCGGTATTTGTTTATGACACTTTTTCCATGAAAAATCTGTCAAACACTTATTGAAGTCGTACTCAGCCTTGAGTCTTGCTTGTAAGTAACGGCATACTGTCACTTGTCAACCATGGAACAAGATAGAAATAAGAGGCGATTTTTTTTGCATTTCGGGGACAAAGTTTGAAAGCTTAATCATTATTACAAATTGGCGAATAAATGTAAATTAAGGATTATAAATCTCGACAATGCATATGCGCAACACGTGACATATCTATGGAGGGTAGGTACGCAAGTCCTTTAAAGATTTGTTGCTGTTATTTAAGAGGGGTGCTAATTGATTTGAAATTCTAAGCTGTTGGGTGAGGGTGCAGTGTTGATAATTAAAAGTTTTTGCTGATAGTTCATCTAGAAGTATATTAGTACCTAAATGAACTTACTAGGGGAAGAATTTCACCACACACGACATATTCAACCTACTAGTTTTTGGACCAAAACCAACCCTAATTTAGAATGTGATTAAAGAACGTCCAACATCTAATTATTAAAAACCTTTTAATTTAGTTCTCTTCAAAACTACTACTTAGGGCCGGTTTTACAAGAGAGATTTATACTAGGTATAGTTATTCTGGGTATAAAGTTATACCATGAGTATGAGCTTTTCTTTTCGAAATTACTTCATCTTTCGATTTTGATAGGTCTCGACGGAGCTCCTCGCTTCCCTAACTATAAACGTGAATGATAAAAAAAACAAGTTTGTTGAAATTTCAAGGATACGTTACGCAGACGTAAGACGATCGCTCATAAAATAGACTTATTCAAAAATAGAACTTGTCAAGGTTAAAAATCGTCATATTGGACGAATCGTAACAAACTGTATATTGAAGTACTTATGTTTATCATTGTGATAGCATAACCATTGTAGGTAAGTAGGTAGGAAGTATTGTCAAAACATAAATATGTATTAATTTTACTACTAACCCTCGTATCACAAACATTTTGAATAAAAATACTTATTATTGAACCCCTTCCTACGTTTCCTATTCAATCTTAAAAGGAAAGGAAACTATCGATACTTAATCTTAAAATGATAAAATTGAAAGTAAATCGTATTGTAGTAAAGCATCAGAATTTTTCTCTTAAGAGTGCCAGCCAAGGATAATCAAAATCCCCGACCTCTAGGCAAGGTTCAACCTCCAATCTAACAGGGACAAAGCAACTCCCACAGAGCGCCCGCCCCTGTCACACCACTGACGTTTTCCCGTTACCAAAACCCAGTAAATATACAAAAAACTTACCTGATCAGAATTTTCAACGTATTCAACACGAACTTCTTGCACTTCAGATGTCATTATTCACCACTAATTCGGAAAATATCAGTTGCATTGTTGTAATCGTATGTTGCAGTGTGAAACGGGCTGTTAGGCAACGTCAATCGATCTTCTTTTGTCACTTTTCGCGTTATTTTACTGTAATTATTGCTAAATTTACATTTGAAACACTGTTAATTAGAAAAATAGTCTATTGGGCGTGAAAATTTTTGTGTTAAACTCCCAACGCTGGGCTAAATTTCGATTTACAGGCTGGGCGAACGGTACACAAACCACGCCATTCTGGGACTGGCTTTGGGTGGGGAGAAAAGGATAGCATCGCGGTCGCTCGCTTCGGGCAACTAAATGCTGTCTTGTATACATGAGCGGCGCTGGGCAGCGGCCAAAGGTACACAAAAAATAACATTGTATTTCGCTTTTTTATTTTTGATGGAAAGAAATGTATTTTATTAAAGCAAAATAACAATGATAAATACAGTTGTTTAATAAAAATGAAACCGAGAATTAGCCAGGTGTTTGTGTTGATATCACAAGTTACAAAAAAGCCATCTGCTGTTTACTTTCGTACCGCCGCTGTCAGACATCGACGGGTTTCTCTTCCGTCAGATGTTCCCTGAACCTCTGCCGAGGGCTAAGGGGCGTCAGCCGACTACATTTGCGTCCTCCCATTGACCTTTGTCCCTTAATAATGTCGAAATCTCATGATTTTGCTGGATTACCTACTAAAAGTTGAGCTTACTTTTTTGGTTCCAATGGATATTGAAATTTATATGTTCATATTAGGCGGGTACTTAACAGTTAAATTATTTCAAAAATAAAATAAATATTCTTATTGATTATAATACGAATACCATCAAGATACCTTGGGTGTTTCCATGCGCTTGCAACACAAAGCAGATGTCAAAAGATGCGCTGTTGCCGTTAGTGATAAAATATCATTTTATTTCAGACTTTTATCATACCTAAATTACGTTATTTTTCCATTTAATAAAGGTGTCGTCAAAAGATATAAGTAACTTATAAAAGTTACTATTATGGCAATTCATACTAACTAGTATAGATAGTGATGTATAAGACGTATCCTATACAGGGTGTCTCACGACGAGTTAAAACTATCTTTATGTGGCAAAATATTTATAGTAAAATCATGAAAATTTCTACGTTTGGGTATTTGGATACGATCTTTTTAACTAAAATATTTTCAAAGATGGCAGACTTCCGGTTCTACCGGAAGCCGACTGCAACTTTGTTATTTTGAATAGAACACCCTGTATATTAATACATTTTTGAAATCTACGTAAAATTTTAGTATACTTTTGTCTGAAAACTTTTTTCGAAAAATGCATATTTTTTGAGTTATTAATTTTTATGTTAAAAATTTGACGGTTGCAGACCCTTACAAATTATTTTTTCAAGTGGATTCCCTTAAAGATATAAGAATGGGTTTCTTTTTGATTGCTTTTAGCAAGGTCAAGCCTATTTGAATGCATGTTGAAAAGGCAAGGTTTAGGTATAGGAAAGTATACATGAATTTGCATTATTTTTTACCTCTGAATGCATTAAAATGGAAAAAACCGGGCGGTTCTATTTAAAAAAATAAAGAAATCTGATATTTATGAAGTTAAACTTTGAACACTTTTTATACACCCCCTGTATAAAATGAAAAACTTTTCAACATAGATTCAAATACGTCTGACCTTGCTAAAAGCAACTGAACAGAAACCATTTTCATATCTTTAAGGGTATCCTCGTAAAAAAATAATTTACAAAGGTCTGCAACGGTCAAATTTTTTCCAAAAAAATCAATAACTCAAAAAGTATGCATTTTTCGAAAAAAGTTTTCAGACAAAACTTTACTTAAATTTTACGTAGATTTCAAAAATGTATTAATATACAGGGTGTTCCATTTAAAATAACAAAGTTACAGTCGACTTCTGGTAGAACCGGAAGTGTGCCATCTTTGAAAATATTTTAGTTAAAAATATCGTATCCGAAAACCCAAACGTAGAAATTTTCATGGTTTTACTAGAAGTATTTCGCCTTTCGCCATAAACAGATAGTTTTAACTCGTCGATACTTAAATCTGACAACGCTGCTTCTGTTGATTTTCCTATAATAGTATACGCGATAACTGCCTCAGGGGCATTTAAAAGAGCGCGCATAGGCATAATACTACGTATTCACAACAGTAACGTAGATAGTATACAATCCCTGAGAGTACAGGGGCTGGTCGTCTAGCGGGGGTGGTGCAGAGTTACGCCCACCGCCTCTGTAACGCACCTTCTTCGTGATATTTCGTTGGGGCCGGTAAGAGAAAGTGAAATTAGTGCATGCTACTAGTATGAATCTAGAATGCAATGTTACGTTGACCAGATGATTGGGTGAAACAAAAAACGTTATGACATTATTGGCCGCGTCTTACCAACTTTACGGTTCAAGGTCTACCAAGAAAAATAATACTTACCAAATGGTCTTACCATTTTTAGATCAGATATTCACCAGCCACGCAGTGGCGTGTTTTACAGTTAAAAAAAGGTTATAAAAAGAAAAAACTTAACAACAAAAATTCATTTAATTCTTTGGTAACACTTAGAAAATTTCAATACCTACTTAAAGACTATGAGGAATGATTTATCATTACATTGACCAAGATATAACCAAAATAAAAATCAACATTGTTGTATCGTACTTTTCAACATTTTGTTCTTTGTATTCCCCAGATATGGCACTGCGTGATTTTTTTGCTAGAAACTATAATACTATCCGACAATGTAGTAATTCGAAACAGAATATGAGACGAGCAAGAAAATGTCATGAAATGTGGAGTAAATAATTGTTCTGTAGTTTGAACGTATGAGTTCATTTACGATAAGTTTGCAATTTTGACATTTGTAGTAACAATTGCAGCCACTGAACAAAATCTAAATCTCATTTTTTAATGTAAACTTTAATGAGTCTTTTTTTTATTATTTCTAGTGATTTTTAATTTTTGAAGTTTTAGGGAATTCTAGGGAAATATTAAGCCACAATTGGGGATTTTCTAATCCATCAATCTGGCAACACTGGTCATGTTTTGTTATTGCAAACTTAACGTAAATAAACACTTTTAATGACATTTACAACATTCAACAGATTAAGAACGTTTGGATGCTTAAAAAAATGTCAAATATCATTAAAAATATCCACATATTTATTACTAACATCACAGACAACAGCCGATTATTTTGAAATATCAAAAACATTATTCATTTTTAACGTCATGTCTGTCAATATTCTGGAATTTAATTTTATTTTTCGACTTTTTGGGACTAGCCTCCGACGAATCCGGATCGTATCTATGCCACAACACACACCCAACCACTACTCCCACGGAAATAATAAACATTATCAACACCCAAACAACCATATTTACAATTTGAGTTTGTTCGAACAATTTCCTACCATGTTTAATACAAATCAAAGATTCAGCTACCATTATACAACCGTATACCCAACATTGGGTACCTACCCTTTTACAACTAGTATCCGTAGTGTAGCTGTAATACTGTCTCACAGATGGCGCTACGATAACTCCTATTAAAATTAACCTAGCTGTAACTAAAAAGTGCGACGAGGGCAGCTCGAAAACGTGTTTTAAGAAAAATGTATTCAATTCAGACGCTTGCCAGAACACTACTAACTGACATAGAGCGAATATTCTCATATAAGAACACTTCGGATCCAACCATCTTACCGATGTCCAACTTTCTGGGGTGAATTGTAACATGGCACGTTTAATTTTCCCAGTGGTACTGTGTATGTCCTTAATTCCCGCCCACTTGTACTCGCGCATTTCCAATATTTTACAGATTTTTAATCCGCACCATATTCCGAAACCGTTACACAATAAAACGTCCAATATTAAAGCGTCCCACCAACACTCGATGAAATTAGGAAGAAGATGAGCGAATGCTAGTTCGGTTATTTCCCACATGCAACTAATAGCCCACAGTATCCCCATATGACGGATTAAAATAGCTTTGAACATCCAACCCAAATAATGACCTAGAGCGAAAATATCGACATGTCCCCATATTCTTTCCACTGTAATATCAGAACAATTCACTCCGTATTCTTTATCCATATCGACGTGGAAGTCTCTAAGTGATGGGTCCAGCCAAAGTAGAATGCTTCTGACAGTTTGATAGTTTTGGAATAGAACGAATAAGCACACGAGTAAGTAGAGGACACTCATTCCGAATACCATTCTCCATATTGCTGGATGAGGACGTGTGAATGGACCGTTTGGAAATGCAAGAACAGAGATGATAAGGAAGAAGAAGCAGCAGCATGAAATACCTGCCCAGATGTTGTTTTCCAAGTTGTCAGTGTCTCTGGAAAAGAGACATCTAGTTAAATTTATTTTTTGGTGAAACATTATCTTTTCCAACTCTAGCTAGAGCCAAAATTTAATTACCTTAGCCAACTGGTAGGTGTAAAATGGATAAACAGACTAAGGGTAGTTTGAAATAAATTTGAATAAATATTTATAAGACTATTATCAATTTAAAAGAAATTTTGTAATAATTACTTAATTGTAATCTTCAAGATTGTTTATATTTACAATAGAATTCCAGTTAAATTTGTATATAAGTATACATAGCTTTTGAGAAGTTCTATGAAAAAAAAGGTTAAAGGTCTAGTGTTATCTGTATTTGTTAGCTTAGGATTTTAGAAATTTACTACTGTAACTAAATTATTAGTATCTTTATAAACAGTTCAATGATCAAGAATTCTAATTCCTTATCTCCATGTTTAAGCAATTTAAAGTTGTACACTAATGGGTTAAAAAATTAAAATAAACCATTATGTAAATATGGGCTATTAATATTTATATAACAATATCATCAAGTATCTAAGCATAATTTTTAAGTTTGTTTTAAGCGAGCTGCAAGGATACTATTTATTAATTACCACTTTATCAAGTATCCTATTCACATGCACTCATGTGGGAACAGTTTTGAGTAAACCCTTCGTAAATTTAATTGATTTAAGAGAAAAAATTTTAATGTACTTACCTTACAAAAGCGAAATAAATAAGAGCAGCTATGGATATTAATAAAAGAGTAATTGTATGTGGATTGTAGAAGAACTGCAAAGATATATCATCCACCGATTTTTCATTGATAGTACTAAAACTATCATGCCGTAATCTTTGTAGGGAATTGGATTGTTTTACCTTCATGTTTTATTCAGCTTGAAATAAATGCTGTCTTTACTATTTATATAATTGAAATAAAATGTTAGTTTGCTTTAAATTTAGGTGGCATTTCGACATCAAATGTTAAGTGTCGTAATCTTGTTCTTAACTTAGCACGACCACAACACAAAATGAATCTTTTCCACCATTCAATTCGATTCCATTAATTTTTTTTGACATTTCAAGTTAAATAACCTTTGACATATGTCATTCGCGTCAAAAAATAAGGCGTTTCTTAGCGATTCACGATGTCTGAAATCATTTTTTGTATTTATTTTTTTGCAAATACTAATATCAACATGGTCTTTACTTTAAATTTATCATCAACAGCATTATTGATAGAAATATATAAGTTTTTAAAATACATTTCATTCAGGCAAAGCTTCCAAATACTATGTGGATGTCAACTTGAGGTCTAGGCCATTTTCTCTATGGTCTAGTTGTACATTGAACAGTAGAAGCTTATTAACCTACAAAATATAAAAGTTTCGTGCATTTTAAAAATAAAGTAATTAGAATTATAATATTTTACGTATTTAACCGAGTGTAAAATTAGAAAATGGTATTCACCACTGCCATTAACTTTATCAGATCTAGAGGCCCAGACGAAATTTGGAGAAAACGTAGGATTTTCAAACTTGCTGCTGTTAGTACACTATTTCTATTTCTACTCTAAATGTTTGTAATAAATAGATTTTTCTAGCATTTTATTGGACGAAGGAGAAACTGTTACAGCATTGCTGTAAGAAATGTACACAGAGCTTTGGTTTATGCAACAAAGGGGAGAAAGCTAAAGAAACAGGACATGGCAAACGTTAGTAAATGATATTTAATTATTCCACAACATGTACTTCTTGTACTTCAGCACTAAATCTACTACTTAATCATTAATTTTCAGCTGTGGGAGACTCGAGTGAAAGCAGGCTGCGAACAACATCAAATTACTTACCCAAATTTCAGAGAAGGTCTTCTTAGGTGTAATATATTATTAAACAGAAAAACTTTAGCTGACTTAGCCTGCTGGGAACCATATACTTTTAAAGCACTAACAGACATTGCTAAAAGAAAAACTGTAGACGATGGCTTAGCTGGTGTAAATGCAGATGAAACTCTTGATGGTATTATTACAAGAGGAAGTTTAAATAGACAAAAAGAGAGTTAAAAATGTTGTATATATATATTGTTTATTAATAAATTAGGGTAGTAGTAATTTGTAGTATAATTTATTTTAAAAAAATTGAATAAAAAAAATTGGAGTGAAAATGGTGTCTTTTTATTTCTTAGCTCTATCTATGTTATTAGATAGAAATTTATTAGTTAAGGAGTGTTTCATAATAGATGGCGCCACAATTTATTAGTACAGAAATTTGTTTGCTAAGCGTATAGCTTTGGCTTCTCGTCAAGAGATGTCATTTAGTGAAGGTAAGACAATAAATTTTGTATTTAAAAAATTTTATTCTGATTTACATCAAATACAATAGATGATTTACATTCGTAATGATTGTGTGAGGGATGTTTGTAAATTTCTGTGATTTGATTTGAACAGAAACAGGTTGTCGTTTGGAATTTTATTTTATCTGCAGCATTAATGACAAGTTGGGGTATTTTTTTTTACTTTTATCTATGAAATTTTTTGTTAGTTTCTGTTGAGATTTTTTATTTTGTACTATTTAGAAGTCTTTTGTCAAAATTATACTGATGGTATAGTACTGTCAATGTTTTGAAAAATTAAACAATATTTTTTTATTAAATAAAACAACTAATGTAGGTAATAATAATTTTCCTATATTTTTATACAAATATAACATAAAAGTTTACTTAGAAATAAACAACAAAACTTTCTATACAGTCTTAAATGCAATTTTACATATTTACACTAGATTTACAAAAAGATAATACAATATGCCCCCCGAAGTTGGAATCATATATGGAAAACTTTTTTATTATTAATTTTAGGAAGAAAAGTTATTCTTCATAAAATGTTCTGCATTATCTAAAACCTAGAATACAGTCATCAAATATCCAAATTTTTTAGTCGTATACGAGGTGTGTCAAAAAATATTTCCAAATGATTCCAACTTAGAGGGACATATTGTATATATTTTTCGAATAAGTAGGTATTTTTTCAATTGTTCGACATAAAAATGAATTTGATAATTTCAAAACCAAAAAAGACAATGTTATTTGTTATATTTCAAATATTTACGACATATTTGACAGAAAAAAACAATATTCGTTTGAAATATTCATCTCCAAACTTTTTTAAAATAAATTTTTGGCTTTACGCAATTTACAAAACTGTACAAACCTTGTAAATATACAGCGTGTCCACGTATGGAGTATCCTATTAGGTGAAACATTTTTAAATATAAATTTTTTGTAAAATGTTATTCTATATAAAAAGTTTTGCTTGTTCTAAAACCCCATAAAATGAAATAAAACTCAAGTTTTTCAAGACCCGTCTCATCTTATGGCCAGTTTTATGAAAACCTGGAGTCTGACTTTTTGACATTTCTTCACATATTGGGTAATATCTCGGGAACATTAAGGTTTGCAAGGTTCTAGTCTACGACATTCGATTCAGAATTCAATTTTCTATAAAAAGAGGAATTTTCCACATCGAAAAACCTTGGATATGGTCCACACCGAAACTTATACTAATTCGCGAAGACTCACAATTTTAAAAATTCCTCTTTTTTTATAGGAAATTCAATTCTGAATCGAATGGCGTAGACTAGAACCTTGCAAACTTTAAGGTTCCCGAGATATTAGCCAATATGTGAAGAAATGTCAAAAAGGCATACTCCAGGTTTTCATAAAACTGGCCATAGATGGAGACGGGATTTGAAAAACTTAAATTTTTTTTCCATTTTATGGGGTTTCAGAACAAGCAAAACTTTTTATCAAGAAAAACATTTTTCACAAAATTAACATTTAAAAATGTTTCACCAATAGTCCATCCGTGGACATGCTGTATATAATTCAACAAAAAATTAACATAAAATAATAACATTTCCAATGTATTTATCCTTTCACTAACTTTTTACAGCAATAAAAAACTTAACAACCAAAAAAAACCTCTCTTTCAAAACACAACCTTACTTTCCACAACACACCTTCACCAAGGTCTCCACATATCACCAGAATCATTATTTTTCCCACTAAAATCAATCGGACTATCCACCCTTTTAAGCTCCTCCACTTTATCACAACCCCCCGAAGTACTTGGACTCGAAACCGCTTCACTTTGCGACCTAAGATTAACACCAAGCGCACTAGCAAGCTGCACGTAATGCTCTGGAAGCAACAAAACGTAACTACCATTACCTTTAGAAGGCATGGAATCCTCACTAGGAAGCTGTTCGTGTAAACGACTCGATCTATTATTGTTTACTTCTTCTAATAACTGATTAGAATCTTGGGTTTCGTCTGAAGTACTTGGAGGAGCGCTGGCTTGCTTAACATCGACGTCTACTTCAGCTACGCAGTTGTCTAAGTGTCTAAGTAGCCTTTGACGGACTCCGGAGTCTATAACAGTCATGGTTTGTGCGTCCGGCGTGTCTAAGTATCTTTGAACTTCTCGTACACAGTCAGCGTAGCCCGATTTGTACTGGTTGACACTTTTAACGTCTAAGCTTCGATGCCTTTGGAAGTGTCTTACTGTCAACTCCAAAATATCAGCTTTCTCCAGCTTCGAGTGCTTGGTATTGTCAGCTTTGGCTGAATCGAGTATCAGTGTTTTCAAAGCTGCTAAACTTTGGTTGATTCTAGCTCGTCTTCGTTTTTCCATCAAGGGTTTATTAGCTCGACGAGGTTCAGATGGTTTTTTATTTTTCGCCGTCATCGCGAGATTAGACGTCGTCGTCGTCGAGAGGCGCCACCGGGACGTGGAACTGGTCAGACGCGTCGTCAAAGTTGTAATGAAAGGCGGACTGTTGGAGTTCGGGAGTTGGAGTCACGGCGGAAGGGGTAGGCGCGTGCGATGGTCTGGTGCGGCGTGGGCTGGCAAGCGCGGGGAGGAGCGGTGGCTTTAGTCGCGTGCCGACACCGCCACATCACACCATCGGTTAGAAGCAGTGCTCGTCAAAATGTTTATTAAGTTAGATTAGATAAAAAATAGTTTTGATTTTATAAACAATTAATCCGGCTCGAAGGGCCAGTTAATGCGGTAGCCGCCATTACTGTCTCAATTTTTGACTGAAAATGTTTAACCAATAAATGATATTTTTACGTCGATGAAGCAATTAATAGTTGATTAAAATACAATATAAACACACAACCACACATAACCTAATGCAATACCGGCCATATTGACATAAGTAAACACAAGAGATATGACATCACACGTATCATCGGTAGCGTTCGGAAATCCTCGGGATGTGGTCGGAAAGTGCACTGAAATTTGAATTTTATTTTAAAATTTGGGAGTAATTTCCAATGGAAACTGGTTTATTTCCTATTGTTAGTAATTGTTATTATCATATTTACTATTATATTGTTTCAGAATAATATTTCTATTATTTTTAGCCTACTTTGATTATCATTTTGTGTAGAAAACTGAGTATTTCATGTTAGTTACTCCCTCTTTTATGGTAAAAATAATTTCCAGCTGTTTTGATGGTTGCAGAACATCATTAATTAATATATTCACTTTACTAGTATACAGGGTTTCTGCATACTAATGTAAAAGAAAAAAAAAGTTACTTTCCAAACATTTTGACGATCACTGTATCGAAGAGTATGGGCTTTCACGAGAGGCGCGGGGAAGTCGAGGTCGCTTGTTAGACACGAGACGCGTCAGACACGCGCCGACCTCTCCGTCCCTTCCCCCTACCGCCATCACCGTAGTCCATACCGCAGAGAACAGCAAGCGCCGAGGCGCCCACTGCCACCGCCGACTTTGCCGCCGCTGCCCGCCGCCCGTTGCTGTCACCCACCACCTTGATTATTGCTCATTTACCGGCCAACCTGTTCCCGCCACCGTTAGTTGTTTGGATATAGGCCAGGTATCGGAAAATTTCAAGTTTACAGAAAAATTAGCTCTCGGGTGTTTTGAAAATAATTTAGATCCGAAGAGTTTTTGTAGCATTGTAGAATTGATTCAAATTGTGTATTAAAATTAGCTTTCAAGCTGGCTAGCTGTCAATTATTGTTTACGAAAGCGTGATGTCATAGATAGACGCTATCGTTCAAGCGCGAAATTTAAATACTTAGGTAAATTTCTTCTTTACTACCTTATTTTTTGAAGAGAAAAAGCTGTCCAACATCAATCATCATGTGTAGAGAAGGTTTTTGAGCCTTTTAATTCGTTTTTTATTCAGGAATTCCGATTACTCTAGCTCCGGGCTTGTTCGTTCTACCAATTTGATTCCCAAGTTGACTAACCAAACTGAGATTGGATTCCCCGTGAAGAAGTTTTTTTTTATTATTAATTTTATTTTTAAATAATTATTCTGCTTGATATTAATAACGACAACAGGTAGACGTTTGAAATATTTAGCAGAATATTCATTAATATACAGGGTGCGGCAGATAAACGGTCAATTAGAGATATCTCGAGAA
>CAJUYI010006149.1:0-14255 GCA_910591695.1 Galerucella pusilla
ATTTCACTGGCAGGGTAGAATATAATCCAATCTTTTCCAAAACGACACAAGGAGGATCAAAAGCTTTATCTGGCAGTAAGTGGCTGGTAAGAAATAATGCTAACAACAATTTGTGTCCCGTTCGTTTATTTTAAAAAATTATTGAAAAAAGAGAATCAAATCCTTATCTAACAACAACAAGATTATTTTTAACAGTACATCCAAATTGGGAGAAAGGAATATGGTACAAAAATTCACCATTGGGAATTAATACAATTTCAAAGTGTACGAAAATATCGGCAGAATCCTTCTGCAATATCTGCATTAGCAAAAGAAGGAGTTGGTGAGCAAGAAGTAATTGAGCTTACAGGACATTCTTCTGCCCATTCTTTGAAACCATATTTACAATTAAATGAAGAACACCATTTCCAACTTATAGAGAACCTTCGAGAAAATAAAAATAAAGAAAAGGAATCCTCAGTTTCTAACTTAAATTCATCACAGGTTATGATGCAAAACAATCCCCAAAATAATGCTACAACGTACAATTTTAATAATTGTACTTTTTACATAAATAAGTAATTTTTTTTTATAATGTTATTATTATTTTGGCTTTGTATAATTGAAGTTTGCAATAAATAAAACGTTTAAACATATGATTTTTTAGTTTTTCTCTCGTGAAATAGTCATGTCGAATACCACTCAATTAAAAATTTTGTAAGGTAAAATTTTTCTCTTGTATTCAAGTTTGTTGCTTTTAGGTAATTTTGCTCATGACATTTAATCGAAAACCACTCGCCTGACAGCTCGTGGTTTTGTTAAAAATGTCATTCGCAAAATTGCCAAGCAACAAACTTTCATGACAATCGAAAAATTTTGCCGACAAAATTTTCACTCTCGTGGTATTATATATATGAAAATTTGAAAAAATGACGAAAGAAAATTTTATTTTATTTAACATTGACTGCCTTAGTAGTAGTAGTAGTAGCTTCCCGTTTTCTACGACGTTTCGTGCCTTCAAAGAAACCATCAACTTTTTCTCAAATATGGACTTGAATTTTTAACACTTGTATGTATGTTTGTTTGTTTGTAGCCGACTCCGTTGGACTCGATTTTGACCCACTTTGAAGGAGCAGATTAATTCGAGATTCTGCACTCAATTACCGATGACAATACAATAAAGTAATAAAATATAGGCTAAAGCGCATGTCAAGTAAACAGCAGATCGCGAGCTCAGCTAAATACAGGGTGTCCAGAAAATCTCCTGCCAAACATGATTTTATGTAAGAAGCACAAAAAGTTTAAATTTATTTTTCTCGAAAACGGTTCATGATATCGATTAGAAAGAAGAGAACATTTTTCATGAAAATTATCTTGTATTTCACAAATTCGGTTTCGGATTCATAAAAACCTTGGAAATAAAATTTTTTCAATAAAAATATCTGTTGGTCCCCCCGACTGACACGCTTGTGATGAATCTGAAAAAAAATTATATACAGTGAACGACTGGTTTGTAACTGTTTATTGTTCATACCAAGTTTGAATATTTTAAGTGAAGTTATCTTTGAATAATTTGAAGAAAACCCATATTAGGACGTCTTCTTCAAAACGCTGTAGCACCCTTGGGAAGAATTTTCGGATTGAGGTAATTTGAGCTAAATCGACTTAAAATAGCCCCTAGTAACTGAAGTTTCCGTTTGGCAGGAGAGTTCCTGGACACCCTGTATATTATTTTAGCTCCACTTGTATGTATGTATTGATGTAACCGTCTCATTTGGACTCGATTTCGACCTACTTTAAATGAGCAGACTTAATTAAAACATTGTACACTTGTCAAGGACAAATGACAATACAATATAGTGGTGAAATATAGGGTGTTCCATTTATGAGGCAATTTTTAAATTCGATTTTTTTGAGTTGACCATAACAGAGAGAAGAGATGAGAAAGTGCGCTACTCTACCCCACAATTTCCTGTGAAGGTATTTATATACCCAACAATATATCTTTAATGATTCACAATGAATCCATCCCTAAACTGAACTCAAAACCGAAAGTTTGAGTTTGAGGGAACAGAAGAAAATGTAACTCTATAAACTAATACCCTCTGGGAGTTTTGTTATAATAGTAGGTATTGTAGAAATAAGGTAGTTAAAACCTTAAAAGCCGTTCACATTGGTTTGAATTAATGTTAACATCCACGATGTAATATAAAGTTACATAATGCTCGGAAATAATATTTAGAATTCGGTTGAAATAATGAAAGTAGGTTAATAAATAAATAAATGATTAAAATTTCACAGAGGAAAACGTATTGTTAATGTTTAAAAAGGATTCAAAGGAAGTTTGATATAAAAAAGATTAAAAGTCTTATTAGCTCCACCTGTATGAAATTAATTGATTTCAAAACGTCATATTGAATTGTAACTTTGTACACTTCTTTAATAAGTCGATCCAATATCCTGATCAGAGCTATCAGGATCAACGATCACTTTAGCAAATTTTAAACACTCTCCTTCCCATACCTTGGCGAAGATAATAGAGATCAGGATTTGTGCGAGGAAGGCGGGGATTTAATTCCAGCTCCTGTCCGATATGATAGTCCTCTTTGACGGTAAAGAATGCATGCAGCTACGAATTTTATGTGGACATAACCTTAAAACTGTCGGGTTAAATTCGAAAAACTGATTTTTTTCCTGTAGCGTCGATTAGCAAGTTTAGGTTTTGGACAATATCCTCGCTTATTTTACTTGTTTTTCATATTGAGAGCGCTTTCAGCCGGCTACTAGTGTCTGTAGTGTCTGAAAATACAAACATTAATATGAATAGACGCAATCACTGTGTCTCGTGTGAATGCGCCTATTTATAGTAATGTATTTTTAGCCGCGCGATTCTTCTCAAACTCTAGTGGCCGGCCACAAAGTGTCTCGTCTGAAAGCGCTCTAAACTGGTGAAAACAGCTTCCATTTAAAATAATGAAACCTACACGTGTCATGGGCTACCGGTCTAACAGCTTTACAGCTTTAGAACTTGCGAACGCTATAACATAATTCGTGAATAAGTTTAAAATCGTGTACAAAGTTCGTTACTAATTAAATAAGGGAGATTGAAATTTATAATAGCCAGCTATAAATTTCCATAGGGTTGCTATTTTATAATTATTATCCGTTTTACACAGAAATTGCATTTTCAGTTTGTGGTTATTGTAATATTATCCTCTGTGATTGTGAAATATAATCAATCAGATTCAAAACTGGTTATTATCCATAATATATAATATATCACCTACAAGCTTCGAATGTCACGAATGGTAAACAACCAATAATTATTAACATGATATACGTAGGCTGGAGAGCGTGAAGTCTAAATTTATTTTTAATATTAATACGCCCTGTTGATTGCTGATTTTTAAGGTGTTATTTTGTCAGACTATTTTACGTATCTTTTAAAAAATAATTTGGGGAAATAAATAATTAGATTTGAAACTTCCAGGATGCAAATCGGAGTCTTTTTTTATTTTAAAAATTTGTAACTATAAGAGATGGTGAGCAGAAATTAGAAATCAACAAGTAGTGATGAGCACAATTATTGGTCTTGGTCTAGCGAAAAAGCTTCATACGCCAGACTAAATAAGCAAGAATGAAACCAAAACTGGACGATCTGAGTAAGATCAAGACCGACTTCCCAAGTCTAAGACACTTGTGATTTAGTTTTAAATTGGCAATCCTTAACCCGTCAAATACGTCATTAACATGTTTTAAATGCTCATCAAAAGTTTCGGAGATGATCATTATATCGTCAAGTTATACTAGACAGGTTTTCCAGGTTAATTATCTTTCCTTCTCTTCTTCCATTTTCAAAAACCAAACTGGGGGTCCGGAAGTATTCTTGTATTTATCATATACGGTTAATCTAGTGTTTACCTCAAGCAAATTTCCTTTCAATTTTTTAAACTTCCTTCATTTTAACAACTTTAATTTCCACAATCAAATGATGTCTCACAATCAGAACACATAGCTCCAATCTAGCTCTTATGCTCAAAAAAATTAATAACAAATTAACTAAAGTAATGTCAGCTGTCCCGCTTTTTATACTTTTCACCTACTCCAGGCAGTTCTCGACTTTTTTATAACATTTTTAGACTTTATGATGACAGATCCAGCTGTATGTCTTCTTCTTTTTCTTTATGTAACTTTACATAAAGGTACATAAAGTGCAGGTCCGACGTAACAATTTTGAACAGTAGGCATTACATCGAATGTATTCTGTCGCTCTGACATGTTTCTGACGATGATATGTCAATATCGAAATAATCATCAATAAGTATATATCTAATAAAGGTCATTTTAGATTAGACAATTTCTTGTGCAATATTTAGTTCAAGTTTTGGAACAATTCAAATTGTTAAGTCTAAAATTAAAAATTGTATTACAAATTGTTTACCCTGTCAAACTGTAAAAGAAAATAGAACAGGTTCTATTTTCTTAACAATTTGATTTACTGTTTGTGTTTCTGTTTCACGATGAAAATGTTCTATGAAAATGTCATTAATTTTGATAATTTTTGGTTATAGTTGAAATAATAATACCCTTCTTGGTGTGCGTCATCGATTGTTAATGTCTTTCTAACACATTACGTAGGAGGAAATGGAAAAAAAGGCAGGTCTGTGATTAATCCTAATCAAAATATCTCATTAATGAACCGTTTAAATGTATTACAAATCTTTGACTTACAAAAATTTGATTGGTTGATGTTTAGATTACGCGCAAGCTCAACCTATCTTAAAATACTATGAAGGCGTTACTTCCGTAGCAGCAATGTGTCTTATGTCTTTTTCTACTGTCACACTGACAGCTCTCGACAGGTCTGTACTTTGTTATTTACGGTCAATTATTATTTATGAAAAGTGAATATTAATCTTATTGTTATATTTATTAAAATAATACAAAAATATGCATGGATACACGGAAAAACATCAGTATTTTGGAAGTTTTCAAGTATTTTCAGTTAGAAAAAGAAGCTGGTGATTTAATTGCTTAGCCTTTTCTAATTTGGCTGAATATGATCCTGATGATTTTATTTATCAAATGTAAGGTTAACTTTTATGTCAAAATAGCAAATAAAATAAACGACATGCCGAAAACCCGGATATACGTCACAATCGATGACGCACACCAAGAAGGGTATTATTTCAACCATATGTATTGAAGTGGTTGAAAAATATGTCTTGGAATGAATGAGAGATTGAAATGTTAATTAAGGAAATCTCAAAATATGCCTGTTTGTACAATGTAAAACACTCCTTCTCCTCTGTTTTAAAGTTAATATTCGCTTAGTGACATGAGCAGCCGTGCAAATTAATAAATAGGTACCTTTTCAAGTGTTCCGGTTCCATAACTAACAAAGTTTTTAAAAAGGTTATTCTTTATTCATTCTATCATCAAATCTAATCACTGCGCAGAATCATGAACTAAATATTGTTCAATAAATTTGAATAGTCTGAAACAGCTTAAAACAGTTGGCCAATATTCCACACAAGAAATCTATCTCAAATATTGTTCCAAAACTTGAGCTAAAAATTGCACGAAAAATTGTCTAATCTAAAATGACCTTCAGAAATTCCCTAATTTTCCCATTAAATGGTGGAATTAATTAGAGACAGTTAATTCCATTTATTCAGAAAGGTAGAAGAAATATGGGTCATAACTCATTTCTTTTCAATAAATTCATTCAATGCGGCATTCGAAGCTAATAAAAATACAAATCAATTATGTCAATTACCAAATGCTCAATAACTCTCGAAATAAATACAGATACAAATTTTTTCGACGTTTGACTTGTGTCGTGTAAATTAGTTATACAAAACGTCAACTTCTTTTAAATCAGCTGAACTGAGTGAGAGGAAAATCGATAGGTGGATATTTTTAGAAATAGGGAATAATTCAACTGCATAAATTGATCTAATTTTACACAAATTTATGAAAAAAAATTATTTCCTTCAATCTTAGATGTTTTGTGAAATTATTTGTTCATTTTAAATTATCAGTAGTAATACCCCTAGTGTCTTGATAATACCGAGATAATTTATAGATATCAAAAAATTGATTGTCATTCTGACGTTTAATAATTTCCAATACAAAATTTATTAGTTATCAAACAAATATTATTCATTGTTATTCAAAACTACAGTTGTGAAAAGTACAATTGGTAAATTAATTGAATCGTTAGATGCAATACCAAATCTTCGCGACATTTTTAATCCAATTGTCAGTTTGACGTTCAATTAATTTTTAATAAAAAATATACACCAAACTGAAAACACCACATGTAGAGTATTATCGCTGTAGTCCTGAGGTGATTGGATAAAATTTGAAACATGACTTAAAATTAAGTAATATGATTGATTACTATATTCAGTAAAAAATTGTCAACAGTAAAAACACAAGAGCTTTTTTTTATCGGATAAATTTACGGAACAGTTTTGCCAATCACAAATTTCACGAGAAAAACTGATCTAATGTCAGTTTTTCGAGCAAATTTAGTGATTGGCAAAACTTTGAGTTAAAGAGAAATTTATCCGATAAAAGAAAAGCTCGAGTGTTTTTTGGCAAGATAAATTAACGACAGAATATTGAAATTATAAGTAACCAAACTTGCGACTCATTGTCATTGTGTAAAAGTGACGTCCGCTTACTAGATATTGAGGAAGAGGAGTTTTTATCGCGATAAAAAAGGATGCACCTTTTTTATCGATGTCAAAGTGACAATAACATTTCCAGGTATATGACATTTTAACATTGGAGTTAATTTATCAAAGGTAATACCACAAGTGCTTCAAATTTTATCGATAATTTTTCCTTTTCCACGAAAACTTGTTTATTTGGCAAAAATATGAAAACAAACCGATTGATAAAATCACGAGTCCGTCCAGGACGAGTGATTTTATCTAAATTCGGTTTGATTGAATGTTTTTGCCTCGAATAAACAAGTTTGAGTGATGAAAATAAAAAATTATGTGATAAAATTTGAAGAACGATTTGTATTTGGGAAGATAATTTTTTTCAACAACTGCTTTATTTTTGGAATGTATTTAATGTTCAATATTCTCTCGGGTGATGGCACTGAATCAGTTTGTGTTCATTTTTCAAAAAATTTCGAAGCACTTTTAGTTGACAATAATGACAAATTCAAAGTAAATTTTTGACGGTTTCAATGTTAACGAGGTATTATCGATGAGGAAGCAGTTTTATCAGTGTAATACCGAATGATTGGCAAGAATAATATATTGCTATTGGTTGAAACCACCAAAATATCAGATTTTGACAAGTGAAAAAAAATAATCACTTAATATTTCCCAACAAATAACAAAAAGAATAAGGACACCACAAGAAACATACAGAAGATAACTATCACTAAATTCCTGAAAATTCAGTTTGGGGAAGAATCCCTTATCGAAACCAGTACGTGACAACCGCCTCAACCATGACCTTCAAGGGAACGATCTTTTCTAGAATGTCGAGTGAAATATGTCAATAGAAATTGACGCACATAAAGAAAGTGTGCTTGGTTGTGCAGTGTTCTCGATACACTTTCTAAACGGTGCTGCTAAGGCACTAATCGTCGTAGTTTTTGATACAGTCCTTAAATCGTCTCTTTTCTACACTTTCCGTCCGTCTTATCTCAATCACCAATCAAGAGAGACTAGAGAGTGATGTCGTACTTTCGCAAATATCTATGATCCGAACATCTGTTTTGAATTACATTGTGGAACCGCACACCATCGATACACATTATTGTTGCATTCGTTTATTTGGGATTCATGCACGCCTCAGTCGTCACGACTTTTGAGCAAATCGAACACGATTTGTTAGGATCCTCAAAACCACCTGACATGTGCTAATGCCAATTAATTTACTGTGCTGTTAGAAGAACAGCTTTCAATTATAATGTTTTTGATAATAAAATTTTGCATATTTAGATATTTTAAGTAAGGTTTAAATCGTATTAAATCGTAATCGGCACAATCTTAACCTTTAAATAAACGTCAAACTGGACAAACGTCAAATATTTAATGTCCGTGGCTTGAAGCTCATACCACAGAGTACACCATCTAGATGGTGTACTCTGTGCTCATACTTTTCGGTATGTGCTTGAGGGGCAATGCGAAGGTAAGACTAGGCGTCACGCCCGGTAATAAACGAACGGAATTCAGTCACTACGAGCTGCTACTAGCAGCCAAAAGTAAATAATCAAAAACGCTTGAAGATTCATCTCTATGATAACTAATCGCACAAATTTTGCTTATGTATCAAAGTGAACTTTCAGCCTGCAAGCTGTCAAGTGTTTGAAGTAAAATGAACTTTCAACCTGCAAGCTGTCAAGTGTTTGAAGTTTGACTTTGACACAGATCATAGATAACCTATCGACACAGATCTCCCATAAATTGTATTTACGAATGAATTGATGATGTCATAGACAGACGCCATTACTATTCTAGCGTTTTGGCGGATAATTTGAAATGTGTTTTTAAAAGTTGAAATTTTCCTTTAAAAACTTTTCTTACAAAAATAACATTTACTGTAGATAAAGTATATACGTGAAAACATCGTGGAGCAGTTTTTCAAAATCAGTCATAATGTCTATTGATCATTGTTCAATGGTATGGTGTTCATTATTTTGTTTCTTAAAAATCGTTGTGGGTGTCAATAGGATTGTTTTCTCGGACTTTGGTGGGAAAAATTGCCTTTTCAGGCATTCTGGGTCAAAACTGATTTCAGAAGGTTGCGTCGCCTTGACGCAATGTCGGCCCTGCGATTGTGTCGACCGCAGTTAGGGTAGGTGTAGTTTTTCCCTACCTTAGTAGATTTGTTCATAAGTGATGCTCTTGTATGAGCTGCCAAATGCGGATTTAAAATGTTTATTACTTCGCCAGCAGCTTCTTTAGGAAGTCTGTAAATTTTTAGGAACTAGCGGTCACTTAGATTGACGGGAACTTGCCTAAAAGGATGAAGCACCGTTCTTGGCGCTAAAAAATCATCCTCCACAAGATTATTTAGCTTTATTTGATGTAGTTCCTCTAAGTTTGCCATGTAGATTTGAAAAATATAAAACTTTCTCGCGTAACTAATAACTGCTTATTACTATGCTAATAACTAGTAGGTATATTATAGATTATAGATTATTATAAAGGTAGTCAAACTAAAAGGAGGGATATTAAAACTATACAAAGTATCTGACAAAACCACAACACCAAATTCTAACCCCAAATAAATCAAAATTTCGCAAGGGAAATAAGCGTTTCGACAGCTAAACAGTTTTCGTATTAAATTGGTGAAATTTTTTCGAATTCGAATTTTATTTCACACATAAAAGTTGTTCGAAACTTAGAGTGATCTAAATCAATCAAAATATGGAAAATTTCACTAGGGAAATATTTCAAAACCAGCCCCCCTGGTGAGACTTCCCAACATTCTAAAGATGTGTGTGCCACCCTCTTCTTTGTGGTCATTTTTATTATTGACAATAGACCACTATGTAGTCGACTGTAATTGATTTCCGTATTTTCCTCTGCTGCTCTACCACCGACGGTAAGGATATACACAGTCACAAGCATAAAAGAATATTACGTTCGTATACATTCTTGAAATAGTGAATGACGTGGATCGTTTCAATTATTTCTCATATCCACAAACAACCACCGCATAAAGTATTTACACAGTAATTTCCAAGATATCGAAGAAAGAAAAAGGTGTACTTTTTACTCGAATTTGTGATAACTGGAGATGGGCAAAATGCATCAAGATATTGGATAATGTAGAATATCGGTTGTTTGAGGTATTTGCAATAGTAATAACTGGTCAACTAAGGGCCGGTTGTATCAAAGAAAGTTAACAAACGGTTCTACTGAACCGCGCGTCACGTTGAAGAACAAATTGGTTGCACCAGTGAAAATTGAGCTCGATTCTATTGAACGATCAATTTATATTACAGGGTTGGTAAAGTTTCATCGAATTCCAATGACTCGCTTATTTTTATAACCCTGAAGTTACCAGCTTGCTTTGTTTATACACTGTGTTATTTATAAGATGCGACATAGGGATTCCTGTACAAAGTTGTCAAACGCGAGCTAACTTTTTTACGGAATAGCGTTCATAAAAAATAACAACATATTTGGAAAGATCGTTGAAAATAAGTTCAAATGCACTTTTAATTTTCTTGAATTTGCTCTGGTTCAATAAAAAAAGGATAGTTATGCTTGAAAGAGAACTTCATTTTCATACCACTTTCGAATACTTTCAACCACTCAGAAGATAGCAATGCGGGTAGGAGCACAGAAAGTTTTAAAGTTGAACCTGAAGTATGGCGGTTCGACTCGCCGCTGTAGTGAAACTTTCTTGTGTGCTTAGCTCTTCTCCACAATTTTTGTTTGAAAACGCATCGGCGAAGCGAAACGCCATACTTCATTTAAAACTTCTAAATTGCCTGAGCTTTTAGCAGTATGACTAAGAAGCTGAAAGTATTCGAAGGTATGAAAAGGAAGTTCGACTTTTTTAAACATGAATATCCATTTTTTTATTAAACCAGAGCGAATTTATGAAAATTAAAACTGCACTTGAACTTATTTTTCAACGACCTTTCCAAATCTGCTATTGGAACTTTTGGAACTTTAGTTCTTTACGTCAGGTTATGTTTGAGCGACCAGGGGTCGCGACGCAAAAGATCTGACCGTTACGTTACGTTATGTTATGTTACGTTGCTTCGCTATGTGCCTTACTTGCGTGCGTGTGCTCTCTCCTGAATCTCTCTCTCGTTTACGAAGCAGCGATTCATATGCTTCGGCCGGGAATCGAACCCGGGCCGCCCGCGTGGAAGGCGAGCATTCTACCACTGAACCACCGATGCTATATTAAAATTCTATGCAAAGCTGGTATTCGCAGGGCTGGTGATCTACTTGAATTTGTTCGGATAAATTTTTACTATTATTTCCATAATTTTTTTTGCGCGATTGATCTTTTTTGTTTATTTACAGCATCGGTTGTCAGGATGGTAGGTTGTGTTTACTGGTTTCTAAGTTTAACACGTCGGTAAGTGATTTACTTACCGTTCAGACGTCGAAAAGTAATAAATAGCAATTTCACCAAAATGCAAAATATATGGACAGCTCACGCCAGGCAACGAGACATAGAATTTGTCTGGATTCCAAGTCACACCGATATAACAGGTAATGATACTGCTGATAAATTAGCTTATGATGGAAGAGACTACAAGCCTACCTTCGCCCAAGTTGACTATAGAGAATTCATACCGTATCTTAAGAATAACTTATGGATTTCCTGGGAGAGGAAATGGAAACGTATGTCCGTATGTAGAGGGAATTTGTATGCCAGTATCCATTATAATCCATATAGAAGGCCATGGTTTCAATTTCTTAAAAACAGTTCGAGAGCCTTCGTCACTGTTATGTGCAGACTTCGAAGCGGGCATTGCTGCTCCCCAGTGCACCTACATCGTATTGGAGTGAAGGAAGATCCTTATTGCACCTGTGGTAAAGAGGGGGATGTCAATCATATATTCTTAGACTGTGAAGTGAATAATTTTAGATGTAGCAATTTGTATAAAGTCTTGCTTGGCAGTATTAATACCGGTCCTGTTTCCATAAATAACATTATACACTCCACATGCTTAACCTCTATGCGAGCTTTAATGGACTTCTTAGTGTGCAGCAACTTGGAATTATAATTCCTGCATTCATGATTGGTTTGTTCTAAATTTCCAGTGGAATACATTAAATTAACAAATATTCGTATTTTCCAACAAAGAAGAAGTGGTGCCCTCATCACGACACTGGGTGCACGGTAATACCGAGCCCAACAAAATTGGAGAAGAAGAAGAAGAAATTATTTTATTCGGAATTTATTTCAATACGATCGCGCAAAAAATGGTATAAACATCTCGAACGTTAAGGCTAATTACAACGTTTGCATGTAGATTCCTCTCGTAAGATTGGACAAAATGATATGAGGATTAAGGGGTCTAGCACATTTACTTTTCGAAATACAGGGTGTTGAAATTTTGAAAACTTGAATGTTTCAATTCGATTACTTTAAAACGGATGGATAAATTTATTTGACATTTGGCAGGTTGTTTTTAAATGTAAAAGAGCATATTTTGATAGAAATAGTAGTTTGTGCAACTAGTGTGGATATGATGGCCATATCGCACGAGGACGAAGTTTGAGCACGACGCCGTAGTCGGAGTGCTCAATCGTTCAAGTGCAATATGGACAATCCGCACGTAGAACAGCATATTTTTCTACGACCCACTCAAGAATAAATCTAGAAAATAAAAATTTCTATAAACTGTAATATAAATTGAAAATTTAACAATTATTTAAAAATAAAATTAACAATAAAAAAATTTCTTCACGAGGAATCGAACCCGGGTCTACCGCGTGAGAGTCTGGTTTGCATACTACTCGACCACCGAATAATATGCAAAATGATTATCTATAACGTCAGATGTATTACATAATTTTCGCTTGAAAGGAACTAAAATTCCTACCGTGTGTCCCGCGACACGTTCTACCTTTTTATTTTTTATAAACGCTATTATGTGAGAAAGTTAGCTCGCGTTTGACAGTTTTGTACAGGAATCCCTATATCGCATCTTATAAATGACACAGTGTATATTTGTCTTTGTCAATTGTATCAAAAAAGCAATATTGAGCTGGCGACAAACTGACCAATCAGCAGTAAGCAGAAACGCCAACTTAAATTCAAATCGCACTTTTCTACCTTTTATACTAGAATATAGTAGTGAAATAGAACGTGTTCCATTTATTAATTAGAGTTTAAAGGATATACAAACACGCTGTATAGGCAATTGAACTAAAAAGTTGAAAATAATTCTCAAATTAGGAATAAATTCCCAGCCTTGATTATTTATCCAAGATGTGTTTCCTATTTTTCTGTCCCATATTGAAATCGGAGATTTTCATAAAACTACAATAGAAAAAAAATCTATGAAAGCTCCAAAAAAAAGTTCGAAACTGTAAATCACCACCACTGCCGACGGCGTCTCCAACGTTCGAGGCTTTTCATGAATGAGGCATATATACATTGATTTACGTCAATCGATCGAAGCCACAGTCTATGGTCTAAAAATAGTTTCTACTAAAGAAATACAAAAGCAAATTCTCGAGAATTAACTTTATAGGTCGAGATATTGTATTATTTCGAGTATAAATTCGTTATTTCCGTGTTTTGATACGAATCGAAAATGTCTTAATCGATTTAGAAAAAGAGTAGACTGAAACGATCGGAAGTTTCATTTCTGTACAAATTTCTAGCAATAAACATTTTCACTCTCAGATAGGAACAAAAAACTAAAAAACTTGCTGAAACCGTTGAGTGATAAATATGTGAAGAGATGCAACGCAATGCTTACTTCGCTACTTCTGCTGCAGGTAGCCAATGATTCAATTTAACCCAAGTTTGTGTTAAATAAACCCTACAAAATACAAATAAAACAGAACACAAAGCCAGATGCTGCAAATGCAATACGCATATATACAGATGGCTCAAAAATGAAAGAAGGCTCAGGATGTGGAGTTTACTCGAGAGCACTAAGCCTAAGGATTAAGTGAGAAATGGGAAACAATACCAGCGTGGTTCAAACAGAACTAACAGGTATATCAATTACCACAAAAGAACTAACTAGAAAAGGAATTTCTGGCAAAAACATAACAATCTGCAGATAGTAGATAAGCCCTATTAGCCGTGGACAGACAACCTGTTATATCGGGGCTATTACTAGAGTGCCACCGGCAGATAACAATATTATTATGAGGTGGGTTAAAGGGCACGACAGAAGCAAAGGTAATCGCATTGCTGATTCTTTAGACAGGGAAGCGGCTGGACTAAAAATTTTAGGACCCAGTGACACCTACGGCCTAACGACTTCGACAATTGCGGAACTAGCCTAATAGTCCAAGAGCCAGAGCCAAAAAACTGTTTCAATTTCTAAAGGCTGGTTTTTTGTTAAATCGTTGTAGCCCATGGGTACACAAACATGCTCCGGTCAGTCAAGCGTGCCGTAGAACAGGTGGCTCAGGTGCGATATTAAAGGTGTTTCATTTGACGGGTGAACAAAATGAATTTCTAAAAGCTGAAAATTGTTATACAACTTCTCTATTGTATGAAATAAAAGTTGTGTTGGTCAGTCAGTCATACATTAGAACAGAGCTGGTCAGTCAGTCCGGATAGACGTAGGATAAATA
>CAJUYI010006150.1:0-14251 GCA_910591695.1 Galerucella pusilla
ATTCATTATTTTAATAAATCAATATAAATGTTCGCAATAATAAAAAAGCAAAAATTTTATGTTTTGTATGGTAGACCTTAATTGTCATTCTTGTCAGAAAAAACCACTTTTTGTTGGCCACACTGACCTTAGACTAAGCTCCTCTATTACTATATGAACCATTCTTACTGTAACACTTTGTATAATATACCATACGTTTTTGTCAATAATAAAATGATATCTGGAACTGTATAAATTCAATAACGTTGCCTTAAGCGACTGGCGTATCAATTTGAACGGTTTACTCAATCAGTCAAATCAGACTATGATTCAATCAAGCTTTCTGAAATGGAATTATCATTATTTCTCGCGATAGTGGGATAAATTGCCTTGAATGTTATGCTTGAGGTTAGAATTTCTAGAATAACTCGTTAGTTTCCTCTTCCTACACAGTTATTGAGAAACTTCTAAGGTTATGTTAAAGTAGAAAATACATAATTCAATCAAAAAATCATAGAGCCCATAATAGTGGGAGTTTTCAGCTGAAGCTTCAGATATACACTCTCAAATATGGAAAAATTGACCATTATTATGTCAAAAAATCGTAGAGCTCAGGACAATGGGAATTTTGTGCCGAAATTTTTAATGCACACTTTAAATCAATGAACAACCATGGATAAAGCAGCATCTACGATATTTTGTATACGATTCACTCTCGTATACAATAGTTTAGGCAAACTTACTTCCCAATCCAGAAGTTCCCATGGGCTCAGAAGCACATTACATTCAACAAATCTGTATGTAGAGGTTTCCTATACCATATCGCTGAATCTACATTCTTTTTTCTCTTTTATACACCTGTGAAACTAAGTAGAAGTAAGGGGGCACAATAGATCTCTTAGGTCTCAGTGAATGTCAGCTCAAATAAATACATACATACAAATATACACGATAGTCCGAAATATTTGTTATAGCATAGTTCAAAGCTTTTCACCACGTGTACATCTAAAGCAGCATTGTTGATGGGTTATTCTGTAACCCATTCAAATTAAAAAAAATTACCATCGAAACAGTGAAATCACAGAATCCAGAGAGAAAGATATATTGTTCCGAACTCTTGATTGCATGTCGAGCGTGTTGCCAATTGTACCGCGGAGGATTCCTACAATTCCCCGAGCCAATTAACTATCTCAGCACTATCGTATCTCAGCAATGGAATGTTAACCTCATTCTTTATTATTTATTGGTTTGCGATGCTGAATAATTACCAAAATTGGAACATATTTACAACGACTGGATTAAGTCAAAATAATGTCAAAGTTTTCTGTGATGTGGCACAGCTTCAATTCATCAAATGTTCGAAAACTTTGTTAATGAACATTTCCATATTAGTTAATCAGAAGCAAAAATACTAAATTGTTTATCACCAGTTTAACTAGTTTTCCTGATGTTTCAAAGTACACTCTTAATTATGGTTATTCGCAAATCTTTTCCGCTACATTTTTAATTAATTATAGCTATATGTAAGTAATTAATACTCATACATTGTATATTTACTTTCCAGGTATGTTAACCATGATTATAATTGATTTAACTGAACTGGCAGAATTGAAAAATACATAATTGTTGGTAAGTAGCATAATTAATAATATATTGAATGACAATCAATCAGCTTCATGATTAATTAGGTAGGTAGTATGAATTGATTGCATTGAAGCCTTACAATATAGGGATATAATTTTCTCATTTATATTTCAATATTGTACTTTGTATAGAAAATTTCATTAACAAATAATATAAAATTGTTCTACAGAAATTTCGGGCTATTTTACTCTTGAAAAGCCTCACAGAATCTTTGAAAATCAAAGAACTAAGAAACAACAAGTATACTTCCCTAGCTAAAATGACATTATCATTACAGGAAACTGTAAATAAGTTAGGTAAAAAAATTGTTATTAAAAATAGTCGAGATCACCAAAGTATTTCGCGCATGAGATGCAAACAAAATTTTTTCTACAAACGTCAAAAATATTCTAAAATAAGTAACATGCTTAGCTTAATATGAAAAATAGTATTGAACTGATAATTTTTGATAATTATTTTGGAGTGACTTTTTATTCGCGTCAATTTCGTGCGTGATATTTATAACTGTAAAATAATGGAAATTTCGAGCGACGATGAAGTAAGCAGTACCCCACCTAACTTGACAGATGCGGCAAATTCAGTAATTTCAAATCTTATACCGGATAAATCGAGGCGCCAGTATGAAAATGCATATCAGCAATTTAAAGAGTGGTGTGAAGCAAATATAGCCAGAAAAATATCGGAGAATGTGCTGTTGCCATATTTTGCAGAGAAGTCTAAGAAGCTGAAGTCTTCCACGTTATGAGCAATATATTCTATGTTGAAAGCAACACTCAATGTTAAAGAAAACGTGGATTTTAAGAAATTAACCAAGTTGGTTCCATATTTGAAAAAATTGTCAGTTGGAAACCATCCTAAGAAATTTAAGGTATTGACTAGAGAAGAAGTTGAACAAAGTATTTCGCACACTACTTCGCGCACGGTGTCATGGTATAGAAGGAACCCTACCCAATAATCAAAAAATTTAATACTAGAGTTACTGGCTAAATGGACAATAGTCCCTCGGCCAAAAAAAAAAAAAGGGAAAATGAAAATGAAAGTCAATGCGCGAACCTTGTCATTTTTTGACGTTTGTAAAAAATGGTATTTTAAGAGTGTTATTTTGTATATTCGGAATAAACCTAGCTTTATATTTCTTGTATTCCTTCTATTAACCGTTTTTTTTTTCATTTTGTTAATTTCCAAAGAGCTCGAAATCATACCTACAACCCAAACAGAATTGTGTGCCGCAAAGGTTAAATGATCGTGTCGAGTTCCATTTAGTTTGGATACATTGAAACAGTGGACACGAACATGAGCTTAACATTTATGTTTCGAAAACGTTCCGTTGGTTTACAGTTACAATTGATTCGAGTAAAGTACACACGGAGAATTATTATGTGAGATCTTTTGAAAACAAGTGGTTTCTGAATGTATTTCCATATTTAATATGGTATGGTAGTGAATGTTTCCTGCGAATTTGTCCTTTGGAAAGTCCTTTATTTGCACCGAATACATTTACAACTGTTTTCTTTAGCGTGTCCTAATCTGCTGCATTTGCACCAGTAAATTGACATTAACCATCACAAAAAATGGAAGTGAGATGAAGTTGTTTTTCAATATTGGGCTGAAAATTCGGTGGTACAAGAAGAAGAGAAAAACCAACGACTACTTGATGGCAATAGGTGGAAGACGATCTTAAAATAATTGAATTGAATATACAGAGTTCGGCAAAAGTCTGGGACCAGAGAAATATCGATGAAAATAAAAAATTTTTGGAGAATCGTTTTATTCCTCATTTCCAAAAAAGTCAGCATAACCATTATGAAGGAGTATCATATTTTTCAGAAAATGCAATAAAATATAGGATGTACCATAAAAAAAATATAACTTTGATACGCCACACTTTATTGGAACACCTTGTATATTCCAAAATATTTTCGAATTATAGTTTAAAATGGAGTTAAATTTGTGGAATAAAAAATTTTTCCAAAAATTTATAGGTATTCTCTTCGATATTTGTCTGGTCCCAGATTTTTGCCGAACTCTGTATGAAATGATGGGTACTGGTCTGAATTAAAAATGTTCCAGGATGCTGGATGCTCTCCCGTCAAACCTCCCTCGTATTTTATTTCCTTTGAAATGAAGCGAGAGTGTGCACTCACATTATTATGAAACTGGCGGCTATACCTCAATTCATTATCTACTTCTACATCAGTCTTGCACCGAATAAATTGAATATGATTTTTGAACATAATTAATGGTAATAAATACAGTAAAACTGAAGCTCAAAATTAACGATTTATTTTTCACCGGGTTATTGATGAAAGCTAATGTTTTTTCGTTAGTTCAATATTTAATATAAACATTACTATTTCCCTCTAGTTCTGTATCTGTAAGAATTTGAAGGCTGGCTGACCCCACAGCACTTGTTCATCCTTGTGAGGTTCAGATTTCCTTCTAGCTCGTCATCCAACCTACTTGTTTGAAGTAGGCGATAATGTCGCCGGAAGTAAGCTTCTTTATGCTGGCTTGTGTTAGCCTGTACTCGCCGAATGCAGAAAACCTAAACCGAGAGAGTGTCGGACATTCACAAAGAATGTGTTCGACAGACCCAGTCTGTAGAGGTGTTTTCGTTTTCGGTCAGAAAACGCGTGGCTTTCCGAAGGTTCTGTCTGTTCATACTCACGTATTTATTAGCTATTTTTCTGTCCGGATACTGCAGCAGTTCCTTGGCAAGCCTGCAGCCTTCTGCATCGTCCCATCCACCCCTAAACTTATCAAGGGAGTGTTCCTTTATTAGGTCAATCATAGCTGACGCCGACAGACCAATGAAAGTGCCAGGTCCCAAGAGTTTTTGGGAGGCTGCTTTCCTGGCTAATGAGTCGGCAACGTGATTTACTGTGGCTCTTGATCCCTCTAGTTAAGTGGAAGTCTTTTGAAACATTTTTTTGTAATAATCGAATACAAAGAATGTCTTTTTTTTTGTATAAAATAGGTTGAAACTCAGATTCACTTGTATGTTTGATGTTTTCTAATTCTGTTTCAAAGTCATCATCTGATGAAGACAAATAAATAAACCTATAGAATATCGACATAATGTTTTAAGCTTTCCGCAAAATGAATTTTTCCAGCTTATATTATTTCTTTTATTCTTTATTTCTGGGTAACTCAACCACTTGAAAAATTGCTAAAATGACCAACAAAGGGATAAAAAGGGGAAAGTGGCTCGAGGGCTTATCGGATCATTTTGATTGACATAAAATATTAGGCACAGAGATTAAGAAAGAAATGATATATCACGTGAGCATGTACCGACACTAAGAGTGATCAAAATTAGTTTTCCTTCGTCTAAAGTTTGTGTTTTCTAGGATGTTTTGCTTGAGTTCCAAGTCTAGAATGTTAATTAACGTTAATATATTCAAACAAGTAGTAACTAGAACACGGAAAAACCTACACATATTAAAATCCCACATCAATCCATGCAATTACGTAAAAGTTGAGTCCAAGTTAGTTTGGTTCATCTATTCATTTTCTCGTTGCAAAGGAAAGGAAATTTCCAAATGAGATAATTCTGATGGCAAAGTTCATATGAGATATTTGTGTGATTCAAATTTAAAGGCAGAGTTTAGCAATATGAAGTGTCTCCAAACTAATAGCAATTTCATTATAGACGGTCAAACCATACATGCATAGGAACTGTAAATTAGTAACAATTGTCTATATTGGAAGTTTCTTCTTGACGTGACTTGATTTAATACGAAAATATTTTCTACAAAGTGATTTGAGCGTTTCAGTTTGCTTCAAATTCATTCTGATTGGTGTAAGTGTCTATGAGTAATAGAAGGAACTGGGACAGAAGTGTTCGGGCCAGGAAAGTTTGGGAAAAATCCCAAGTATCTTTCAAGCGGAAATACACGCCATAAGAAAGTGCGCCCAGTTCAGTATTGATAAAGGATGCAGAAGACAAAGGATTATCATAATGTCGGATAGTCAAGCAACCATTAAAGCACTGAGCTCTAGTGTAATCAGTTCCAAAATGGTGTGGGAATGCCTAGACAAACTCAATGAACTAGGTTAGTCACCTCACCATGGATTCCAGGACACATTGAAATAGAAGGGAGTGAAATAGCAGATGAACTAGCAAAGAGGGGGACTGAAATAACTTTCTGGGGGCCTGAACCCTGACCATTGAAAAGATCTAGTTGGGCTTATACAATCAAAGACTCATCTGGGTGACTACAACCTGTTAAGATCAAATGAAAGCATATGAAAGCATAAGTCAAAGTAAAACTGCGCTAAGGGTTTCAACCTGAGAGGCACCTGAAAAAGCTCAAAATAGCGGAGGAAGAAGAATGCAAATTTTGTGGAATGGAAGATTATGGATAATATACGATTTGAAATTATCTTACCCCAATATTCCTCGAGCAGTTGCAAGGATTCTTTAACGTATTAGACGATAATGATATATTAATTAACAATATATTAAAACTAAATAAATGAGATGATGAGAACATCAGAACTGATGTTTGTATAACTAATTAATAATAATCATAACGTGTATGCATTCGGCGAACTTGATGCCAATTAAACGTACCTTTGAGAGTGATACACGTTCCAGATATAGATTAATTATCTTGCTGAAATACAGTTCAATCAAACATTGAGATTCCCATCGAGGTCCGTAGTAAGGTTTTACAAGACATAGTATTTCATATATCAAACTGTAGCTGATCTATTACTATAATTTTTGTTAAGAACTTATTTCAGTATTTATTTTTATTCATTTACCTGCTTCCTGGTGTAATTTCACGAATCTTTGATCCAAAGTATCCATTCAATGAGTGATAATATAAAAAAGAAATTTCCAAATATTACAGCATCTATCCTATCAAAAGCTCTGCAAAAGCACAGCAGGGTTTCTGTCCTGTATCTGACAAAAAAATTGAGATATTTTGATGTTTAATAACGTGTTTCAACAGAAAAGCCACTGCTATACGTTGCTATAATGTAACGATGATAAAGAATCGTTAGTACGTCTTTGATTATAGTTAGATACCCAACTTGTTATCTTAGTGTATCTTGGAAACTCAGGATTTAATACCAATGAAATTAAAATCTTCTATTACCCTGATTATGTCACACAATTTTTGAAACTGTCGATGTTGGCATAAACAAGAATTTTTAAGTTATTATAAGTGGTGGAAAATATTACATTTTACCCTATAACTTTCATGTTCTGTTAGCAACTCCGAACCTGTAAATTCGATTGAATATTAGACAAATATATCTTGTCTTTGTTCCTACGAAGTGGCAAACTTTAACTTTATCGTCAATTGGACCTTACGATGTCATAACAACGTTTGAGCATCGCTCGATAGAAACTGCAGTTATGGTTAGTTGTGCATTGGATCTCAAAACTAGTTCCTATGTTGTTTTGATTTTGGTTACTAGATGGTTTCAACATACATTTTTGGTGTTTAATTGTTATTAACACAACAATAAATATCCAATTAAGTCGTCTTTTGTTTCTCTTATGTCTGCGAAGATTGTTATAAAAAGCGAGACGCAGAAACAACACGAGAAGTATAAAAATATAAATTAAAAGCAAACACATACAAGGAATAGGCCACTGTTTATATATTCAAAGAATTTATGAAAAGGCCAAGATGTTGGTTTTGAGTTCACAGTATCCTTTTTTCTGTTAGGTTTCGTGTATCTTTGAGTTCGTCAAAGATATACAGTGTGATCCATTTTGTTTGGAGGCACCCCTGTAAAATCCGCATTTTTCAACCGATTTTATTTCAAGTTTTTTTGTTAGATTCAGTAACAAAAACAGTATTTTGGCACAAATTTTCATAGCCTAATTACTATTTTCAAGGCCCTCTATGTTAATTTTTCTTTGCCAAAAAAGACAAAAGTACATTAGGCTTTTTTTTCTCAAATATAACTATACCACTGGATTAAAAATCATCACCAATGTAAACTACCAAAATTTTATGAAAACATTTTTATTAACGACAAAGTTATTGCAACATGAATTTGGGAAAAGTGGTATTTTCATTAATTTTTTACTTAGAATGTAGACAAATTTTTGAAATGGCAACATGTTGAACAAAAACTAGGGCTCAAACATATTGCACAGTAAAAATTCGAAGCCGATAACTTAACCTCTTCTGGAGTTACAGCTTCTGAAAGTAATGTAAAATTGTGCATACTTGTAGATATGGTTTTATGGAGTGACTACTACCATGGCCTGTTATTTTAATTAATTGATGTTCTCCAATTATCGTTTAGGCTAGAGTTGAAACAGCAGTGGCCCTCGCAGAATGATTTGTTATCTTGATCTTGTTCTTGTACCAACCATTGGAATTGGGGTGGTGCCAGTTTGGATTTGGAGTTAAAAATAAACGATTCCTTTTGATGAGTTGGTCTCGCTTGCTTAACAGTCTCACTGGGCATAATTCTTCATTGACTGTATTCGGTACAAGCCACTTACTGTCGGCCATTCTTTTTGAACCGCCTTGAGTGGTCTTGGAGAAAACCGGGTTATACTCAATGCATCCTGTTGGTTTCTCTCGATTGTCAATTTCCTCCACAAAATATTCTATTGTTGCTGTCGCTCCTTCATTTCCTCTCAAGGCCAGTTCATGAGCAGCAATATGAAAGAACTTTCTTTGCAATCCTTCCGGGGTGTTTTCGTCCCAAAGCTCAATAATCTTTATCAATTCGTCTGCTGATAGTGCGGATGAACTTGCCATTTATTGAAACTGAGCAAGAGACACTTGAAGACAGTAACCGACCTGGTTACTGGACATTGCACTCTAAGGAAACATTTGTACAGAATGGGAATAGTCAGTGAACCTTTCTGTAGGAAGTGCGAACTAAGGGATGAAACACCTATTCATATATTCTGCTCATGTAAGAACTTAGAAGGACTCAGACAGAAGCATTTTGGAAAGGAAACTATACAACCATCAGAACTACTTAAAATCACCCCAAATAAGCTAGTGGCCTATATAGAGGACACGAAACTTTTGGAGTGGAAGTAGATAACATTGGGAATGGTACAATGACTTAGGTCAAGTGCCCGGGCTGTTGAGCACAACCCAAACGTTTGAATGAATGAATGAACTTGCCATTCTCTTGGTTAGATCTATTTGTAGCTTCCGAAGCTTAGCATTTTTTGCAGCTCTTGCGTTGACAAATTCTATGTCAGAGAATGGATTAAATTTGCGATTATACCTTTCGAAAAAATATTCCTGCAAGTGCTTAGCTGAAGAATTTCATAGAATTGATAACACTCTCCTTGTAGTGTTCGAAGTTCTTTTTTCGCATGTTGAAGGCATAGTCTTCAAGAATGAGCGCCAGTTCTTCAACAGGTATATCCGCTCTGCCGAAATCATACGCTTTATAAACTGCTTGCATACACTTGCCTTCGATTTTCTAGTATTCGCTGGTGTCAACTGCTTAATATTCTGGCGAATATTTTCTTTACTTTCTTGACCGAAGCGAGACATTTTTCTACGTTGTGCTGTTTTGACAAATTTTTGACAGAAATAATTTCTAGTTTAGAGTTTCAGTGAGTTGCCATGGTAACTGAATAATTGACAAAAAGTTGACAAAACCTGTTTTGCAAGAACTTGATAAAGACGAAAATTGATGTTGTTGGAAACACATTTGGTGTGGAATTTTCTTACCGAATACCACACTAGGTCAAATTAAATCCGGAAATAATTTGACCTCTAGTGCTATTACTAGTGAGAATAAATTATTCCCGAGAATAATCATTGTGGCTTTTATTTGCCTAGCAAGTGTCAGATAGTTGTCAAAATAATTACCCAATTGTGTCAACGCGATATATAAAATGAGTGAAAATTATCGGTTTAGTACCTTTTCTGATGCAGAAATAACAAAAAAGATTTTAGAAACTACTTCGAGAAATACTCTAATAAGTAATCAGTCTATATGGAGACAATTTAAGACCTTCACCAAAGAAAAAAATTATATTCTGGTTCAATCTACTATACAACAGCTACTCTGGCATTGATTTTGAAAGATTGGGCTTATAACATTAAAAGAAAAGAATTAATTTTTTCAATAATTTTATGATAGTTTTATTGATCTTTTTTATTGTAAGAAATTGTGAATCAAAAAATAATCTAGTCAAATATAAAACTCGCGAGTTCCATAAATTAGAAAATAATTTGACAGATTTTTTGAAAACTTATTGCCAGGCAAAATCCAAAATCTGTCAAATTATTTTCCAATATAATCTGTCATTATTTTCAATTTATTCTCACTCTCTTGTTATATTAATAATGATAATTGTTTGACCTAAGCTTTTCAATTTTTATTTAAACTATTTAATTTTTCATTTCCATTCAAGAGACAAGATTAATCCACGCTCCTGGCTGTGTTATTATTAAGATAATTAAATTGAAGGTCCATGGGTTGTTGTCTAAAACGCATTGATTCCACCTTCCATCCTAATTCCAAAGTTACACAAAGGGACAGGCTCGAGTCATTTATTCCACTTGTTAATATTCTCGAATTCTTATTTGGTATCTGGAACGCTGTTTGTAGACAAACAACATAATTTATAGTGACGTTTCCATTTTCTCTCGGCAACTTTTTGAAAATATATACGTTTGCCAGTAAGATAAAGATACTGGATAACTTTTGAGGTCGTATAGCTTATACTAATAATGATATATTTGCTCCACCTATGCCATGTGATCTCATATCAGACAGCACGGAGCTGATAAATCTTCTCTCGTAATGTTTTCTTCTAACTTTAGTGATGCCCTTGAGGGTGTTTTAAAACTTGATCGATTTGTGTCTTGCTACAACTCAAATAAATAAAATCTATTTGGCAAATATTGGGATATGTTAACGTTATAAAAAAAATTTCATTCTCAAGTATATCTTACAACCTTTAAAACAGTTCTTAAAAATGTTAGAATGTTGGAAGGATTTCATTATTTTAAACATCCCGCAAAATAACGACTTCTCGACTGGCTCTTCTCAGTTTTAATTTTCGTTTTACGAAAGAAAAGAACAGTGGAATTACCCAAGAGCAAGAGGAATTGAAACTGACTTCTTATTTAGTTAATGAAGTGCCTAGTTTTCCGCTGGTTAATGTCATTTCTTCTATGCGACAATGGAATGCAGTTAGGAAAGTGGCTAATTATACAAATGCAGGATGGTTTTCTTTAAAACCGAAAAGAATAAAAATCTCGAGTTATATACGTAAGAATCGAGTTGATGTCTTCGAAGATGGGAAGGTAGATTTTTTATTAGGGTCGAGTTGTTTCCCGTTATTGACAGGTAGATAGTGAAACTAAATCTAAAATAAATAATAAATTCTAGGATTAGAATATTGTAATATTTATTATTAAATTCCGGTTCCTGCAATTCTGATCCTGATACAAATAGTTTGAAATAATCCGTTGTTTTTTATTCAACGAGTTGAACAGATTTTAATTGAAATGTGTAAAACAAATGGATGAAATAAACAGGATTAGAGGAATTTGATGTTTAAAAAAAATTATAACTACCTAGGAAGTATTTTAACAGAAGATGGAAAAATAGACGCAGAACTTAATAACAGAGCAAATAAATTATTCCTAAAATCGAACATTACTAAGCCATAAATACATTGATATGAATACAAAGATGGAGATATACAACAAAAGTACAGTACCAACTATAACTTATGTCAGTGAGAACTGGGTACTGCAGGAAAAGCATGAAACACAAATAAATGCAATGGAAATGAAATATTTAAGGAGAATAGCAAGTAAAACGAAATGGGACAAAGTAAGGAACGAAGAAATCAGAAGTATAACTAATCAAGACCCAATAATATCAAATATTAAACAGAAACAATTGAACTGGTTTGGCCACCTGGTAAGAATGAAGCAGTAGATTCTTTAAATATTGTTAACTAAAATTGTTGATTTTAAACACCGGACAAGTAACCAAATTTAGCTACTTTATTTAATAACTTGCTTTTGCTCCTTGACACACGTAAATTCGTCTGAAAACACTATTTATAACCACATCGTTTGTAGGTGAAACGAACAAACATATTTCATTATGCATCAAAGGAACAACTATTCCATTTTTATTCAAAGTAGTTTCAATCTACTTCCCAATTCGTTTTACTACGTTTCTGGCTCTTGAAAAATAGTCTATTCAGCGAATTTGGTGTAGCTTTTGAGCTTAACATTATTTATTTTTCCTACTTTAAGTTTACATAAAGTTTTCCAAGACCGTAACAAATTCACTTCTCCCTTCGTTCTCACAATGTTGATTATTTTATTGCGTATTATTTATAAATCATAACAAATGACGTCCAATATGTATCAAGGAACTGTGGATGGTATTCGAATTTAAAATAGCGACCTCTACGTGTTGTATCCTCGTGAGTTAGGCAAGTGAAACAGGATTGTCAGAAGAAAATCCTTTATTGGTTTAAATTGTACACTGTAAACCCGACAAAGAATGTGCGAAAAAAATGACCAAGAATCCTGCCAAGCTTTTTGTTTTATAGAACATGTAAATCATGTGATCGAAGCTTCTAGAATTTCAAGTTAAACCAATGAAATTATGACAACCTTTCTAATACTGACCAATGAGACAAAAAAGATAATGTTAGTATTTCTATGAACTAGATATGAAAATAGAAAGCTAATTACGAAATAAACCTTTTTATGAAATAAATTATGTAGAAATATGAAGAATGTTGAGAATTTGATTAATATGTACCTAATAGAATAATAGAAATAAAATAAGAGCAACACCTCGAAGAGGGTGTAAAGTTAGGTCTTTGCAACATACGCTGATGATTTGAAATATGTTCCTAAAGATGTAAGAGATAAACCTTCACATTAATTTTAAACAGAGACGTGAAAATTTGGCAATAAGCAAAATGGATGAGGGTACATTTTCAAAAATTGCATGAATATATGTGACAAAGAGATAAAAACCGCTTTGGTATATCCTAAGTTGACATCGCTTTCTACAACCCGAGATGAATTTGCGGTATTTCAAGCTCCTTGGCATGTGTCCTTTCGAGGGATCTACTGAAACATTGTACCCAGTAATTGTTTGGTGCAATTTATTGTTTTCTAAGGGTGGATATTATAAAACTATTTGACATATAACTAAAAGTTAACTTGCAGAATGACCTCTTATGTTATAGTTAACTTCAAAATGGCGGAGTAAACTTGGTCGGGTGGAAGAGGTATCGATTAAAGTTATCTTTATGGAAAAACCAGGTTTTCGTGATTTGATAGTTACTATATTCTGTCGGTTCTGTTAACAATTTGGCATTTATAACCTTAATTAATTATATTGTGAATATTTTGATTGCTTTTACTCTGTTTTCTTTGAATTTTGCAATGTTAACAAACGATATCCAAGATATTTTTGAGGCCCTCGGCGATAAAGGATATTTAGGAATCGGCTGGACCATTTCACTTTGTGGAACGAAACAGAACTACACTAATGGTTAGTAGAAATTCAATTTCCCCATTAAAAAAGTGTATGGGCTCCTCTATCCATTCAGACAGGAACAAATAAAATAAAAATTCGACACTGGGAACGAAATAACAAATACGTCAAACAGACATATCAAAACTAGACCATAAAACTAAAGTCTAAATGCCAAAAAGAATATTTCTCTATGTTCCAGGCCATTCTTCTTTTTTTTTGAAAAATGAAACTTTTATAAAACTGATATTTTAAAACCTAAAGTTAACTTGACTGTTAAATTCAAAGTTAACTTCAAGACATGTTTATAATAGCCCAAAGCGCTAAAAGATTACTGAGGAAAAAAATAATTTGTCTAGTTTTTCATCAGAAAATATTTACGATTCATTTCATATATTTTAAAAGCATTTAATCATGATTCTGCCTAGACGTTTCTCCACTCGTAAAACTATTCGAATAACACTTTTGCTTCAGAATTTTAACGACCAAATGAAACATTTAAATATACATCGTCATCCATTATTTTGAGGCTTCAATTTATGTGGGAGAAAGGTAGGTCAAACCCTTGGTGATGTAGCATGTCTATTTCGAAAGGGTAACGGTTTTTGGAAAATAGCAAACCTCATTTCCCACGACATTTAAGGCGATTTTACTGTTCTACGCTTTCTATTGCAGGTATATATTCATTTACATAATCGGATATTGCAGAAATTGAATTCGAGGTATATATTTGAATCTTCGGTATCGGAGCGTCGAGATTTTTACTGGAAAATGAATAAAGCATTGGAGGTATATGAAATATTTACAATAGAGGCAGCCTTAGAAGACAAATTGATGCAGAATTGTGGATATATAATTTAAAGAAATTATGAAAAATGCTTTAGTAGGTAATGCCTTTTCATCAATTGTGAATGTATTTATTTTTCTATTTGAAAGTTCCAAGCACAAGTACAAGTACAAGCCATTTGAAAATATATAGCTGACCGTTTCTAAAACATTTCATAGCAATTGAGTAACTTCTACTCGTAAAAAAAATTCACCAGTATTAAATTAGAAACGAGTAAATTAAGTGGCGGTGAAGTAAAACCGAATAATTAGTTTTCAGAACTTGAATTTTGTTCAGATATTTTACATCAAGTTTCAATTAATT
>CAJUYI010006151.1:0-14251 GCA_910591695.1 Galerucella pusilla
TCCCGTTTTCGCTTGTTGAGCAAGTTCTGGTAACCAGACAATTTCTTTTTTTCTTCCCTGGCCATCTGAATAGAATAAATAAAAATTATTCAGCACTGAGTCTTATTTGTTTCATAAACAATAATTATTAAAAAGGAAAACAATTATTTTCCATATGTGCATCCCTGATAATTATCAGTTACTTACCTTATTTGTAACTATTTTTCACAACTTCGGTAGAGGTAATAGCAAATAAGGCATATGTCGTATGCGCTCATCAAGACAAGAATGAAAAATCAACCTGTTGAATCGATTTCGAACACGCAAAATTTTGCAAGTTCAAACCTGCTCGTCGAAGGCTACGCGGATGTTCGCTCCCCCACTCCTCGGGAATAGGAGGAGTAGAAATATTTCACCGGCGGTCGGTATTGGTGGATAGATAATACAATTGTGCGGCGCCTTTAAGGCCTTGGCGCCGTCGTGCGTCGCACGACCTTGCCCATATGGACGGCGCGTCCCTGCTTTTAGTAATTGACGAATAAATGCGGCGATGGGATCGAAATGGTATAATTACATCATCAATACTTTTGGATATTGATGCTTTAAACTAAGATGTCCCTTTTTATTAGATGTAATAATCAGTTTGAAATCTACGGCATATATTGGGATGGATCAAAACACATAGGATATCCTGGTGTAGCACATATCGAACATTGAAAATGAACATTTTTTTCTCGCAGACCAATACGATAATTTAAAAGATTCATCAGTTTCAAGCCTCTCATATACTTATCATGATGCAGGACGTGTGGTGGCTGTATTTCTAAATATTTTGTTCTTGCAATTTTTTTCAATTGGACATAATCCATATTAATTTGACATCAAAGTGACAACACTGTTGTTGTCTTCCTATCTTACGCATACGATATTTTCATATGTCGTTACCCTAATTCGCAAATGTCCAGTTTGACTGATTTTACAGGGGAGGATGAAAACGTCTTAGTAGTTAGTGGTTGACGTTTCTATTTTGGTAAACTACGTAAGTTAGGGTTAGAATCTGTTTGAATTTGTAGTTTTAGTGGACTTACGACATTTTTCCTTTTAAATCGTGGATATACGACATTCTCTAACACATGAATAAAATAACCCCGCAATGTCAGTTTAAAAGTTTTTATTTTCAAGAAATTAAAAATTCTTATAATATCATTGGTTTTTATTCTCACCAATTAGTACAGAAAAAATGGAAACTAAGTCAATTTCTAAAACAAGAGAAAAACATTAATGATATGACAAATTATCATAAAAGTAGTGGAAGTCACGTGGAATGGTATCTTCAAGCTTTTGAAGATGTTCCCATTTTTCTTTTTTTATTGAAAGTTTACTGTAAGGTTTTGGCAATGTGTTGTAATCTCGAGCTTTTTGTTCAATTTTTGAAAAATATCTATGTATCTATGCTCTAAAGGAGCATAGTCATCAGTGTGTCTTATTTTGAAAAAAATATTGCCATCCTTATCATACTTCAAAGCCCTAATATCGGTTACCACAGGGTCTCCAACTTTCCGTCCAGGTCTAATTGATGACAATATTTCAATAGAATCAAAATTCTTAAAAAAATCGAAAGTCAGATATTTTACTTCGAACGGACTGGGATTTTGTCTAGCCTGAAGAAAAACATCTACATAGTCTACTGGTACATTGATATTAATATTCCGAAACTTTCTTCCGATCAATGAGTGCATGTGGTCAGCCTCCATCTGAGTATGTCCTCTTTCTAAATACTTTTGCTCGATTGTAATATTGTACTGAATAGATAAGTTCGAAGGAGCGTTTGACAGGGTAACAGTATAAAATTAAAGACGTTGAAACGTTAACTTTGTAAGTTAACATTTCAGGTATTAATAATTGCTGAAATCATTTTAGAATTTTGATTTTTGGTGGAATGGTTTATAAATATTTCCAAAAAATTTTTCATTCAAATAATTAATAAATTATTTCTCTTTTCTGATTCGTGGTGGAATAAACTACGAGACCTAAAATCAATATTCTTAATCTATTTTACCGCGAAATTTAAAATTTGAAATGCTCTTTAAATAAGAATGAGGAAGGTCCCGGCGTGGCTTCTCTCATCGTTTGTCGACGATACAACAACTGTGCAGTAATCCACGTGAAACTTAGTTTGTTGAAATGAAAATCCTTCCTGCTTTTGTTACTTGAGTATCTGGATTACTGGTACGTTTTTTTTTATTTGCTAATTTCACATTTTAATAATTTCTTTTCTAAATCACTAATTTTCTATAAATATTTTCTTACAAAATGGCTACCCATTTTGAGAGTCACATTTAATCTCCTATCCAGCCAAGGATATTTTTAAATATGATGAAATTGTTTTTTTTTTTGAATAATTCAGATATTTGTCCAGGATGAATCCTTAAGTTCAATCAGTAAATTGTAATTTTTTGCACTGGACAGATATCCTTGTTAGCTTCATATTTTTTTGTAGCCTTTTTTTTATATACCGGTATGTTTTATAGCACAGTTTCTGGGGCACAATACCTAGAAGGCTGGTAGTACCTGATAAATTAATAGTACCGGAAAAACAGTACCTAAATAAATACAGTACCTGGAAAACTAACAGTACCTGGAAAACTAGCAGTGCCTGGTAGACAAAAAGTTTTTTTTAAACCTGCCAGAAGCGGTTTCATTGTGAAACTACAATAAGTCAATAGTGGAAGACCACAGTCCCAGGCTAAGTTGCAGATTTCTCCAGCTGTACTGGATAATATCTCCATCGACATCATCTTCAAAAGTAGTCTATACTCTAAGTATTTTTTTATTTATATCATACTAACCTATTTTGTTTGTAATTGGAATTTAATATATACATTATTTCACTTCTTTAGTTTTATTTATTATACAGAAACGTATTTTTTCATTTTTCTCTTAACAGATTAAAGTTAGCTAACTCTAAAATTTGATTTTGTTTCTAATTTTCTTTTAGGAAAGAAAATTAGTGGCGCCCTAAAATTGCCTTCTCTTTTCTTTTCTAAATTTTCTTTTTGTTTAAGATCAATTAGTAACTAAGTCCTGCGAACTGGCCTAGTTGCTACCAAATTTAAGTGGTTAGTTAGGCAAGAACCTACAATACAACCTAAAATCATTTTTTTTGTTAATTTTAAAAATCTAGTTTCTCATCATCATCCAACTTTAAACTTTAATTGTTTCATTAGCGCTCAACAGGTATTGTTTCAATGGTGTTCAAACATTATTGGTTTCAACGTTGTCGATTATAACCATTAGCTTCGTTTTAAAGTAGATCCAAAGTGTTTGACTTTGGACTTGATAAAACCGCCTGCATGTCCATGCAAAAAGCTCTGTTCTCTGAAAATTTGTCTTCATTCTTAGCTTCTTTCGCTTCGCTTTTTTTTTAATTCGTGAAGCGCGTATTCTTCATTAGAAAGGTTTTTCATACGATAATTGACACAAATATCGCATTCGTCTTTTTTTGGATTAAAAATGCCCAGGCTCAGGTCATCAAAAATAAGTGAAAATAAAGCAGTTGAGACACTTGGTTTCTCGACCCTCACAATAGGATTTATGAAATCTGTACAATTCCGATTTAGAACTCCAGGTTGATTCTAGATATAATTTGGATGTCCTAAGCCGACAATAATGCGCTTCCACCTTTGGTAGATCTCTGAAGAACTCTTCCAAAATTCCTTTTCTAACATTTTCCAGTCCTTGTGTACCATTTTGTTCCTCTATCTTTTCTACGGATTTTTCTTGATTTTTTTTGGACCATTTTTTCAGTCTATGATCGTTCTTTTAAGCCTAGATTATTTAAAAACATTTTTTTTGCAAACGCGATATTTTTTTCCCTGGGAGTTTCTAACTGATAAATCCACGAATACTCTTCTTGATTTATTTTCCTCTTTTCTGTATCTTCCCGGTCATCTCAGACCAGAACTTTTTGAAAATTTCTTGCCTTTCTTGATTGGTTAAAGCTCTACACTGCAGTTTTATATTTTTCATAGAAACCTTGCGATTGCAGACCTCTTTCAGCTGCCTTTAATTCCTATTTATATAAGTGAACATTCAAATTATATTATTTCCAATTTTCTAGCTTTTTTGTTTGCTTAATCTTCAATAGTTTCGTGTATGTCTATATGGTCTAATATGGCCTCCTCGATGGATATTGTTGTTAAATTTGTTGATGCAATCGTTTTTTGAATCAGATTCCACAACATCTTCATCAATAGAATGACTGGTTTCTGTCTCCAGTGATTCTTTGGAATAGGATGCTAGAGCCGTATAATATTTACTTATTTTTGTTGCATTTTTATCACGTTCTTCTTCTTGTTTTCTCCTCCTTATTAAATTCTGGTAACCAGATTATTACTTTTTTTAAATCTTGATTACTACCACTCATCGTGAAAACACGTTAAAACAATCAGTAACACACAAACTATTTATTATTTTTAGTACCTTGCAAACACTTTCGATTGAATTACTGTTCAATAAATTATTGTTTTGGCTCTCTCGCTTCTGAAAGTCGGGTTGCGTTAATAAATTCATTCAAACAAACTTGGGAGACTTGTACTACAATAAGCACAATATTATGTTTTGTTGTCTACGAGGCATTTGTTGCGTCTATTATTATCTATTTACTTATAGTCCAGTCAAATGGTAGTTTGAAGTGGAAAGTTTTGGAGTAATTGTTTTTATTGGTTTATTCTATGTTTTGAGGTGCTGAACACGAATCTGAAGTTGTCCAACAAATATTTGCTCGGCAAATAAGATAAATTATCAAAAAAACTCTAAAAATCTTGTTTTTTAGTGGTTTTCGGCTCATAACTTGCAAAGCAAGCTATTTATGAAAAAGTGTTTATTATAGTAAAATAAAGGATAGAAAATTTCCTATAATTTATGTTTCTTAGTATTTTTTCGTACGTCGTATGGTTTCCACGCAAAAGAGTGCTGAAATATGGGAGAAATTAGCATTTGCAAAAAAAATAGCAGAATACGGCATTAGTTTATATTTTTTATTTTATGTAGGTGAACATTATTTGATGTTTTGTAAAATGTTTTAATTAATTATTTGATACATTAATAAAAAAGGTTATTAAACAAAAGAAAACAAAGGTATTTAATTATTTCAACACACTTAAATATTTATGACCTAATACGAGCTCTCTTAGACACCGGATTCCAGCAGGGCAGCATTCCAGTTCTTCTAGGTCTGAAACAAAAATCATCGACTTAATTGCAAAATATTCAACAATTTTATTTATTGAATAAAATATCAATTTATAAGTAGTAGTACCTATCTATTTACTTGTACGAGCCCTTTTAGGTGCCGGCTCCATGTTTTCCTCAGGACAGCCATCCAGTTCTTCAACGTCTGAAATAAATAAGAGACCAAATTTCGAACACTTGTCAACATATTGAATAGATAATATGAAAGCAGTAGACACATATTTTGACACACAAATAATTAGTGAGCAGATAAATGATGGTAAGATAGAATTATCCATGCACAGTTACCTTCAAGTAACTCCGGATCATCCTCTGCTTCTTCTTCAATTTCTGCAATTGGCATATTATTGCAGCCGTTCTCGCAGTTGAGGCAGATATTGGAACAGTTAAGGCCAGCTTTTCTACATCCACAGTTGGTCTGACAGGTCTTGACAGGTTTTAATACTGCGTCTGGTGCTGGTGGCTGTAATGTTGTTACAGGCTGCAGACCTGCTTTGGTTTTCTTCCAACCCCATTGCTCAGGATCTTTTTCATTTCCAAGCCATTGTTGTACTTGAAAGTACACTCTCAAAGAATGTTGCTGAGCTGCAGCTTCGGTAGGAGGTAGCGACGCCAATTGTGCTGATGTTTTGTATGCCGATCTAAGGTAGCATTTATACCTCAATTTGTTCAAGGACGAGCTTTCCTTGTCACTAAATTTGTACAGCGCAGTGAAAAATGAAATACCAGCGTTAATAACAGCGTCAGCTTGTGCCGTGGGATCTTTGAAAATTTGAATGGTCTTGGTTAGGGCAGGGTTTTTCTTGAGGGTTTGAAGAAACCTCATTTTTCCGACTTTGAATGAGGCTGAGGTAGTATCACATCCCCCCATGGCGTGCAAAAACAATATGTTGTCACTTATGGATTGGTCTGGATGGCAGTCAGGAGAAAAAATGAGTTGGGAAATTGCCCCTTTACCTGGCTTCAGAAAATATATATTTGAATTTACATCCCGGCAACGACTAATCATGATGACCAGCAGATCCACATCTTCACCCACAATAACTACACAGTTATGCTGCTGTGCGAGATCCATTGCTGTGGTGACAATAACAGTATCTGCATCCTCTTGTGCCTGCTTTGTGTGAATGCCAGCTTCAGCAAAGTTGTCCTTCAACATTGAGATGAGACGGATTTTGTTTTTCATATTGCCTAGAAATTTTTCTTGTGGCATTGTCGGGATCATTGTTTTGTCGAACATGACATCTACTGACATCTGTTGGCGTGATCTTCTCTCTCGTTTAGCATATTTAGTGCCTTCTTGGGGGTAACCATCGAAGACAACTACTGCACTGTCCTTGTACTTGGACTTGACAAATGAAATATAGCTTTCACAAATTGCTGAGAAGGATTGACCCCTGGCCCACACGACTTTGTGCAGCAAATATCCTCCATCTATAACGTACACACACCCTTGGAGATTCGCCTCTTCTGTTGGTGTGAATGCCTTGTATAAAGTAGACTTGGTTCCTTTCCTCATACCATAGTCGTCGAAAAGAGGCAATGGATAAGGGCACAGTTCATATTTCAAGAATTCTTCAAGTTCTTCATCAGATTGTTTAGCAATTGTTATTCTTTGAAAAATAGTCGTAGGGTTGATGGGGATGGTTTCATCACTTATTTTGATCGCATTTTTCATCGTAGCAAGTGGCAAAACTCTGTCTTTCCTGTAAAATTTGACAGTTTCAAAATCACCGCCCACAATCCTATCAATTGAGAGAAGTCCAATCTCCTTGGCCATATGACAGTTTATGGTGCTATCTCCTACAACACCAGTGGTAAGACATAAGATGTCTGTCACATTAGGAAATGGTTGGTGTTACGTAAACCAGTCCATTAACTTTTTCGAATCACTTGTATCCCTTTTAATCCTTGATTCTCTCATCTCCACATGTTGTTCTGAGCTAGTGAATGCTACCCCACACATCTTTTCCATTTCCTCACCAATATTTTGGAGGGAAGTCATTCCTTTCGTCCACCTACTGAGGATACTTTCACTAACCCCACGACCATGAGTCAGCCCACCAGCAATTTTCATTATCCTCATTAAGGACTGCTCAATGGTCATGTCGGTCCATGTTCCACACCAGAATTTGCTAGTCCTTCTTACTGTGAACCCGCCACCCGTGAACATCTCGTATTCCTGAGTGCTCATTTTATCTTTTAAGCTATGCATGTCTTGTAGGTAGAGGTGACAACATCTAGCATACAGAAAATGTCCGCTAGCATGGAAGTACGGGATCATTTGGTAGACGACTTGTAGATGGAGATTCCAGTTTCCTGTTCTTTCAGCTTCAATGAATAGTTTAACAAGCGTAACCGTTTCGAAGTATTGAATCCATCGCTTTGAAGTAGCACCACGGTTAGCTATAACTTGAAGCTTTTCAGAAAACTTGGTTTTCAATTCCTCTACACAGTCTTTTTCGTTCGCTAACAAAATTTGTGATCTGTCTTTATCGTTCAGGAAATCTGTAAGTTTTTCATAAAGGACTGGGGTTAAATCCATTGTCTCAAATATAATTTTCGCCAGAGTTGCATGGGCCAACATATGTGCTCTAATAGCTCTTGAATAGGCGTGTCCCGTAAGAATTTTCTCTGTTGAGCGTAGTGCATATATTGAATTTAATAACTCCTTCAACCCACTACCATCCATTAAGTAGCCTATAGTCCCCAAGAATGACAACAGCAGGTGAAACCCACCTATTCTAATGATGACGTTATTAAAATCGGGATTTCCTTGTTGGCAAGCCACTATAAATCTAGCCTTTAGGTATAGAGGCTGATCAAAGGTGTATACTTGTAAGTCGCCACCAAGTACGGCAGGGCTTTCGCCCGATGTTCTGTAGGTATTGGTGATGGGGATCGCCCGAATTTCCTTGACAGCGTCCGATGACAGTGACAACCCGGCAAAATCCGGCTGTCACCATTCACTGCGAGACCCCTTTAGTACCGATGGTAAATTAAATTAGCGTGGACGATGATTGTGTTCGTAATCTGACCCCACCGCAGGCAATTAGTGTATGACCCGCGGAGCACCATTGAGGGAATTTTCCCCAACAGTGCAGGAGTCAGACCAATGCTTTCTAGAGAGTCCACGCTTTTAGGTGACCAGACACCTCGCCAAGACAGCGTGGCAGCCAAGAAGCGCACATCAGACAGATTAATTCGTCTCCCCGTCACTTGTCGAACCGCATGACGCTGATCGACGTTCATACTCGCAATGCCCGCCGTGCTGTATTTATTGATCTTATCGCTATTAACCCGATCAAGGTCCGCATCAGCCGCAACCACGTAAGCTTCGATGACCGAGTAGGTGTTCTGGTCATCCTTCCACGCACAAATATCAGGTTTCGTAATGCCGTTTGGGGTATTGATATTCCTTTACAATCCCTGAAGATGCGCCCGCCGTGCGTACGAAAGCAGCGTTGGACGATGTGTGTAGCTGTCTCGGGCTCTCTACACGCACCACGAGAGCATCTCATGGCAGAAGCAAGCGCATTGCACTGGACCCTCAACTTCCTTCCACTACCATTTAGAATTTCCAGAGCAGTGTGCCCGTTGCTATTAACGTCGGTGAGGTAAACCAACATATCCTCTAGGATTCCAGAGCTTCTGCAGGCACTGAGGAGACTATCATGATTAACGGTGTCAAATGCCTTGCTGATATCCAGCACAGCCAAATGCACCGTCTGCTTCAGGCGGCGCGCTTCACCAAGGATTGGAAGGAAGGCGCCTATACGCCATAATCAAATTGAAGAAAACAGCAAAAAGGCTGGACGGAAGCTTATTCCAGTCCGCAGGCGTGATTCCGTCAGGTCCAGCAGCCTTACCATTGTGAACCTTATGCCGAGCACATTCCTTGGCGGTTATTGGCGCCCAAACGTGATTGAAGATTCTATCAGGGGCAGAGGGCTCTTCCAATCTACCAAAGGCTCCCCCATCAGATTCGAATACTTCTTTTCAGTTGGCACTCCCTCCACTCCATCAAGAATTCTTCTAGCGCATTCTTTCGTATTTTTATGGTACAGCCGCTGCACCTGTCGATATCTCGCCCTTCTCTCTCTCTCAAGTTACGTGGTTCAATCATCCGTGGATCACCACGCTTGTTGGAGCATCTCACTCTAGTCGGGACCATATCTCTGATTATTTGCCAAAGCGGATCAGAGACATCGTCGGTACGACTGCTAGCAATTAGCTCCATGATGAACACACATCGGTCCCCGAGACTTTCATCACTAAGCTCCTCTGACAAAGAGTCGATAGCGTCAAAGAAAGTACCAGTTTTCGCAGTGGGAACATCAGGAATTCCGAATAAAGGCACCAGTTCTGGCGATGGGGAGCGTTGACTACTAATGAGGGTTTGTATGGACTCACGAACCAGCTTCCGGTAGTCGGTGTTTCTCCGCTTCCCTTTCACTGCTTCGAGAGTCCTACCCGGCATTAACGGCGTTAGATGTTCATTCATGGCGGAGGTGCCACTGATAGTGACCTCCGCTTCGTACCGCGCCATCATACGCTCCTCGCCAGACCCACGCGCCTTTACTCTTACCACAACAATCCCTTCATTGTTTTCTACCGGATGTGCCCTGCTCTCATGCACACCCAGACCCGTCCTAGTTGTGAATGCCCGGTCACACATTGGGCAATCATATAGTGGTACAAGGCAGTGGCGGATTTGCAGTCCTAGCCGCTCTAGGCCCCAGGCCATGTGCCGCCCTTTTCTCAGCACCGATCATTAGAGACTAGATACATAATTCATGAATTTACTTTATTGCCACTTTTATTTGATTCAGAAAATTGTTAACTAAAAGCTAGCTTATAAAGCTAGTTTATAATATTTTCCGAGGCCAGGGATGATTGGAAATTTGAATAAAACATTTAAAATGGTTTTAGGTTTCCTTTTTAATAAAATAAAGGTTTTACAATGTGTTACAAAACTCGTCGTCTGCACTTAAGCGCAGCAAAATTATTAATTAAATCTTCGCAATCCAATTTCCTTAAAAAATCAGCTTCTATGTTAAGCAAAGCAAGATCGTTTAGCCTCTGCTCCGTCATTGTAGTGCGTAAATAGTTTTTAACTCTGCGCAAACAAGAAAACGATCTTTCTCCTGTACAGTTACTGGCGGGTGTACACACACACATACGAAGACCAATATCCACGTTTGGATAAATGGTTTGAAGACCTTCGGTTCGTAACCATTTCAACAAACTGACTGCACTATTTTGCTCCTCATTTTTTATGCTGCAGTGGGAACGAAAATGAAGACATTCTTCTGTAAAGTTGTCTTCTAAGTCAGTAGAATAAATCATTTGCAATGCTTTGGCCTTATCTTCGACTTCTGAGATGCTTAGATTCTTCAGGTTGGTAATAAAGTGGAATTTATTGTAGAGTAATTTATAAGCATCCCGGCGTCTTTTCAGTTCTTCTGACAATGTATCAATTACTACCAAAAAAGTATGTATTCTAAAATTTTCACGGCCACTTTGTTGCATCTCTTCACCTGTATTAGTCTCGCCAGGAAGCAGCTTACGCTTTCGATTGCGTCGAAAATCTTTTTCATATTCCTGTACGAAGGACAGTTTATTCGCTTTTTTTTCGAATTCATCGAAATTCTCTCTTGTTTCGCCAACAAAATGTATTAAAGCCTCGTACAGTTCTATAACAATAGTAATGTCAATTTCCACACTCTGAAGTTTTTTACTTGTGGCGTTAATGCGATCTAGTAAACATCCCCCAAAAACAGCCATGAGAGCCGTTTCAAAACGTTCCAGTTTCAAACGAATACCTCTTGCTTCGCATATAACGGTTCTCTTCTGTTGTGTGTCATTTTCGATGGTGACTAGCGCTTTATGGATTTCATTCCAGGATTCGCGTAAACTTTTGCATGCGTCTGCACGAGCTGACCAACGAGTCGTTGATAGACTTTTGACGGTGAAATGGGTTTGAAGGAGTTCCCAACGCTGAGTTGACGCTGCAAAGAAATTGTATAACTCTTGGAGTAGAAAAAAGAACGAACAAGCCTCTTGGCTGCTTTCAGCAGCACATTCACCTACTAAATTAAGCGAGTGTGCTGAACAGGGAACATAGTCGGCAAGGGGTGAAATTTCCTTTATTTTAGCTTGCAGGCCGTTGTATATGCCTGACATGTTAGCTGCATTGTCATATGATTGCCCGCGGCAGTTTGAAATGTCAATTCCCAATTCAGTTAAAGTTGAGGTAACAGCATCTGCCATTTGTTGTGATTTGTGGCCTGTGTTTGGAATAAACTTGAGGAACCGTTCTACAGGTGACCCATTAGGCAGGACATATCTGATAACATAAGTGAGCTGGTCTACGTGAGATATATCCGGTGTCGAGTCAATAATCAGAGAAAAATATTTTGCGGTTAATATTTCCATAACAATTGTTTCCAAAACTTTGTTTCCCATAAGTCGAATGAATTCTTCGCATGTTGTTGAAGAAAGATAACTCGTAAATCCTGAGCCTGGATTTCCATAACGTGTAATGTGTTTGGCTAAGAACGGATCGAACTCAGCGATAAGCTCTAAGGACATCAAATAATTTCCATTGTGGATTGATCCAAATTTTTCTTCGTGTCCTCTGAAAGGCAAACCACGTGACGCAAGCGCTTTTACGCATGCAACTACTCTTTTCAGAATGTTTCTCCAGTAATTTATTTCTTCATCTAATTGCATTGTTAATGCGCGGTCAATGCGACCTAGCACGCTGCTTCGTTCTTTCATATGCAGAACAGATAATTTGTGAGTACCCAAGTAACACAACAAGCATCGAAGTAGATTTAAAATCGACTTTTGTGTCACTCTTGAAGCTAATAGGCAATTGAAACCGTCCACTAAAGCTTCTACATGTAGCATTCATTACGTAATCGCTGCCTAAAGGGAGCGCGCGGTTTGGCCTTAAAGTAGATTTGATAGCTTATTAGCAATTCAACCTGTAGGCCTGAATAGCCATACATTGGCACCAAAAGAACATTTTATTAGATTTGATTGCCAACATTGGCTCTCAAAGCGATATAAAGAAGCAGTCTTTTAGTCCAGAAATGGCTTTCAATGCTTTGAATGATCATGCGCAGTTGAACATTTCTCATGAGAATGTAATGAAGTTTTGTTTTGGATAAATATTAGATTTATATTGGAAATTTATGCCAACAGTTATGTAGGTGTTCACAAAAACAAACATCGTCAACTGTTATGGCAGAGATCTTTCCTTCAATTAATTATGACAATTATTATGGTTTTTGAAACTGGAAAATATCATTGTGAACCATTAGAAATCTCTGCAAACCTTACTTTTCTGTAAAATGTGAATGAAATACTTCCTGAAAACAGAGGGGCCAGTGATAACTGTGAGCAAAATATACTTTATAAATTAAATTATTTTATCATAAATTACGGTGTTGCCATATTCAATTTTTATCAGTGAATTATATACATCGAATTGAAATTGAAGTTTTCTATAGTATTTTTAGTTGGATTGATTGATAATATTATATTTGATGGATATTGATTTACTTTCCCAGATTTTCTGAAATTTGTATCCCAGTTAAAAATCAAATAATATCCTGAACCAGATTATTTGCATATTCCATGCTTATACTATAAAAATAGTATCATATACGTATCATATACCTATCAATATATAGATATAAAAACTATGGCAACATTGCTCATTATCGTGAGCAAACGGTTCGGCCATGTCTTTATTGTATTTAATAAGCATTTTTCTATGCCAATACGAAGCTTTATGGAATTAAAAGCTAGATAGCTGTCCGTATTGCTTTGTGAAAGCTTTCAAGATTATAAAGTTGAAGAAAAGGAATATTATTGTGATGTTATGTTTTGAGTAATAGATTGTTTTATAGGTCATATTTTATAATCATTTCCCAATAAAAAATGAACACCTTTAAATTTATTGAGACCTTAGAAAGTGGAGATAAAATTTTGTGTGTTGTTCCTGAGGCATGGGATAGGAACAACAGCAACAACAAATTTTCCACCAAGACGTAGTGGTATTAGCCTGTAAAGAAAGAGTCCCACGACAATGCCAATAAAGAGACGTGGTCCAGAACCAGGAAGGTGATCTGTGTCTATCGTTATTTCGTTGTAACTTTTAGCTGCGCTACTACGTCCAAATTTTCGTAGTTTTGTGATTTTCCATTTATTTCTAATCCAATCTTTTTCTCCATGATCTATAATGATTTCTGATGAAATATTATGAAACCTTTTAACTGGAATTAAGATTTACAATCGCATTGAGGTTAGCAATACAGTAGGAAATTTTTTGGAATTCATTTCCATTTAAAATCCAAATTAATTCCAATACCAAACTTCATATCATTGCTTTTAAATGGCACTCATTGAAGCACTTAATGGTATTTTATGACCATATAAAATTCCAATTTCGCCATTCATTTTTTGGCATTTTTTAAAGCCAACATTTCTATTCTTTGGCTACTTTAAATGACTTATTAGCAATCATTGCTACTTGGATGCAATATTAGGTTTTGAAAGAGATTGGACGTCTTTGAAGGAATGCTGAAATAATTCTATAAAATAATGCTAAGAATATGCCAAACTTTAGCATTTTTTCTGGATTATTTGCTTCGATCTAGCATTATTTGCTTGGCAAATGAAATGTGTTACTTGGGTAGGCGAATTCTCATGAGTTGACACTCGATGATATGAATTTTTCCAGTCATTGAAACCTTCTTTGTTGTCGAACTGACTCTCCCCGCTATTAAAAAGCAGACAAGGACCACAAAAAACACATCCAGTACTTTTGGAATAAATTAGCCACTTTCGCGGAACTTTTTCACCGTTCAGAAGCTGACGTTCGAATAAATGTCTCGACAACTGTCGCGCTTTATCTTTGTAAATGCGCTCACTTTTAGGAAAATCATTTTGGATGTTTCGATTGGCTCCGTTCTTACAAATGTGATCACGCGTGAACTCGTCGATT
>CAJUYI010006152.1:0-14250 GCA_910591695.1 Galerucella pusilla
TTATCTTTTTAAACCAAAAACTGATAAATTAATATTCTTGCGCAGAAACCGTAATAGGTCTATGTCGTCTCGTAACGACCGTTTCATGTCATTGGCGTTACATACCGACAGCCATTTTATTATTCTCATTTGAGGTTATGTTTGAACTGTTTGAATTACTCTCGAATATTTTTGATTTTTGAAAATTTTATGAACTTTGGATAGTTTATCCAAGTGTTGTGTGTTTTATTTGATTTAAAATCATACCTCCTAACAATATTTTTTGCATTACCTTACGTGAAACGGAATCTACAATATGCCAAGTTCAAGCGGTTTTTTCAGATATGCTAAGGAAACTGAATTAAAACACCGTAATCTTTGAAAAGCTTCCGTAGGAGAAGCTTTTGGATGAATTAGCCATCTCATCTGGCATCCGTGATATTCCTTTCAAGTGGTTTGAATGTTACCTTGAGTAAATGGTGATGTTTCGGGAAATTTAGGTACCAGCCAGCAGTGGTGAACCCCAAGGTTCAGCTTTAGGTCCAATTCTTTTTTTAGTATTCATTAATGATTTTTTAGTGTTACCTGGAGTGGTTCAGATAAACCAACTTTACATTCATCTCATCTCATTACTATGAAGCACTGGTCTGTAAGTTTTTTGTAGTGTATTCATTATTTTTGGAAGATCAAATAAATTGTGGTTTGATTTCCCAAAAAATTTTAAGAAAGAATAGGAAAACCCAGTTTTGTTCTACAAAGGAGCTCTGCAGTCTCTCAAATTTAATATTGACGTAATAAGATCTTCAAATTCGAATAAGTTTCTTGGTCTCCATATTTACAGTACCCGTAAATTTTCTGTAAGTACATGTAAAATTATCCACTGCTTTTACCTTACTAGAAAAAAAAACAGCAACAATGCCCATCCAATGCCAAACAATTATTCAATCAATTACTCTTGGAATAAAGAGTTACAAATACATTTAATGAGAAGATGGATAAAGGGATTTCTGCTTGTATATTTAATGACAATGAAGCCTCCCCCATCTCTCTGTCTCTCGCTATGTTTTTATAATATTTTTCTTCCACTTTCAACTAATTTATACTGTATTTATTAATAAATGTATTATTATTCTTTCCACAAATATTTTTAATACATTTTCTTCTCATTTTTTTATAAACAAATCAAATAAACTCCATCACCAACATTTATTGAAAAAAAAAACAATAATGTGCAAACAGTAAACACGAATCCAACTAATCCGTTGTGGCTGATATTTACGGGTAACAATTTTGCTGGAATAAGAGTGGGATAGAAACTCATCACATATGGGACTGACATCGCTCCGGGCAATACGCTTTTCTCATTACGGTCCTGTAACAGTGAATGTTGCCTTGCAGGCAACAGGAAAACAACCTATCCTGTCTCTGACATCGTATTATATCCATATCCATCCATACCGTTCGCTCTTCTACCCCACACCAAAGGCGTACATACGGGAATGAAATATTTATAATACAATTGACGAAACCGCTAAAATCAGTAGATGGTTGATTATAATGAGTAATTCAGATGAATAAATCTGCAAGATCATTGTCTTTGTTAGGGAGAAGGCGATGATGGCAACCCTTAGACTGTAATCGGAAGATATAGGCTCTTCTAAATATAATATCGATATTCGTCTAGGGTAGAAAACCTATCAGTCTGGTGAAACGTTCATGTAATTGTTTATAACTATTTTGTAATCTGTTTATTTCCATTATTATTATTACCAAAAAACACAACAATTTGACAGCGCAAAAAAGACAAAACAAATTTTCTGTCATCCTTGACAGCGCTAAGTAAACCGCTAAGTCAGCAACCAATCAACAATCAGTCAGCAATCAGTCAACCATTTGGTCCGTCTGAACACGCCCAGAATCGTTATTGATCTCTTTTCCTTGTTTCAAGAGGGAACATGGTACTTTGTCCAGAAAAAAATACCTTTCTTTCTTCATAATCTTATGTTACTTACTCACTTTCTGCAACGTTATTGTTACCTACTCGTTTTTCGACAGCAACAATTTGAAAATGGGTAATAAGTTTATGGATTTTAAAAATGTGCTTTGATACTGCGAAAAGGATCATTAAACACATTTAATGAATTATCAGTTTTATACCTGTGGGTCGCAATACGATCAAAGAATTTTATAGTAGTTTAATTGACTTTTTAGCTTCGGGGTATCGTAAATCGGTAAGCTGGGTAGAAGGTGGAAAGTATAATCGTACCTGCATAAAGGCTCCAATAACTGAGAGTAATAAAAATTGCCTTGCATTACCGATTTATTGGTATTTATACTGATAGACATTTTTTTATTAGGCAGTTAGTACCACTAAATATCGACAGTCTACTATAAGGACCTATCTAATTTCAAAGTAATTTATCTACAACTGTCCTGTATCGATTTGACACTATTTTCAGTGTCATAATGACGTATATTACCGCACTAGTGCGGTAATAAGAATCAATAAAAATATTAATACCAGAATTAAATATTTAAAATATCACAGGAAGTTGCATTTTCAATATCCGAAGGGAGATTGTCTTCGCTTGAACTTATATTTATAAATTTTTGTTCATTCAACTTCGACAATTTGATGACAATTAATTTATTTTATTTCCAAAGCTTAGTTTGTCTTTTCTGCTATGGTCACAAAATATGATCTACGGCACCTCATGTTTGCAGTCAATATTAATAACAATACGTTGGATTGAAGTTTTTTTAATGAAATTCTATGATATATACTGTTAATAATACTAATAAACAGTTGTAGATAACGAACCTTTGAAGACCAAAAGTAGCGACTGGGCAGGATTAGACAGCTTAGAATTTGAAAATGTGGTTAGTTCGGTCGGTGGGGCCATGAAAACGACTCCGACTGCGGCCCTGGGGGTAATACTAAACCTACCACCACAGCATATCTTCATTCACAGGGAAATGTAAAATCTGTTAGTCACAGATTATCACAGGGACCTCCTCTGATAAGTCAAGGGAATATAAGTAATGCCTACAAAAAGCTATATGAAGAAATAAAGGCAGATCCAATACTGGGAGTGCCAATGGATCAGATGATTCCACAATATAGTTTTAAAAACGAATATACAGTTCACATTCCAGAGAGAAAGGACTGGGAAGCATTACCTCCAAAACAGCGCATCTCAACTGGTACACTGTTGGCTCTAAAACATACTCTGGAGTAGGAATATATGGGGTGCAAGAGAATATCACGATCTCTCTAAGCCTAGGGAAGCATGCTACTGTCTCTCAGGCAGAGTTAATGGCGGTGCAATGCTGTGCAGAAGAGTTGATGAGACGAGAGGTAAATAGCCAAAGAATCGTTATCTACTTTGACAGCCAAGCAGCACTAAAGGCGATACTCTCATATCGGATAACGTCAAATCTGGTCTGGGAGCGTTGCAAGGCACTTAACAGACTAGTCAGTCATAATAGAATGACCCTAGCCTGGGTACCAGGTCACCAGGGAATAAAAGGCAATTAAAAGGCCGATCAATTAGCCAAACAGGGAGCAACGGAGGTCATGATAGGGCCTGAACCTTCTTGTGGAACTGCTAAATTCCTAACTAAGGAGAGCATCAACAAATGGATAAACAACCAGGCGTTGCGCTGGCGGTATGAAACCCCAGGACAAAGGCACGCTAAATTATTCCTTAAAAGCCCTTCGGCCAAACTGTCACACGATCTACTATGTCAAAGTCGAGAATAGACGAGGTCACTGATTTTTCTTTTTTCGTTATTTCTTCTCATCCTTTTTATGTTTCCTTGCCGGCTTAAAACTGCAATCTAGAGACAATTTTTGTCTTCATTGACGCTACAAATTTGCAGCAAATATAATAAAAGAGAAAGAAAAAATTACTAACCGACTATACAATGTCCTCAAAATTGGAATTCAATCTATGATTAAGAAATTCAGTCACACTGTTCATTCCACCCTTTTAATTTTAACTACATCACGTTTCAACTACATTTTCAATTTATTATGAAAAAATCAGTAATCTGTAATTTGTTTTGTGATACAACAGGATGCGGGCATTAATATCAATACCTACAATTTTGTAGGTAATACATCAGTTCGTCGTTGGCAATTAATCCGGATGTCACAACGTTTTATATGAACAAACGAATTGAACAAGCTTTGAAATTTAATAGATTGTTTACGCAATACGTTACGCCGTTGAAATATAACGAATTTTAATGGGGATAAAAATGCGTAAGCGAAATATCCAGCAAAATACCATCAAGTGGATTGTAGAACCCAATTACTTTAAATTGGGACTACAAAACAAAAACACTTTGATGTTGAAGCAACGACAATCAGCAACAAAAAAATAATAGTACAACATCAATAATAAACGCGATAATAGAATCCCCACTCGTCTTAGGTATAAATCGAAAAATATCGATCCTACGAAAAAATTGATGGGAATTAAAATTGTAGGAAATTTAATGTTAAACAACTCTGTTTTCCACAATTTTTCTCGTAAAATTGAAAATAAATGAAATATTCGATAACCTATCAGTTTCAACTGGCGGATAGGTCGATATCTGGAAGTTAAGGTCTATTACATAACCTCACTTTATTCGGTAGAGTTGTTGTGTTTTGATTTCGTTGTGGTCTTGTGTCAAATTTACTTGGGTTTGGAGCGAAGTAAAAAATGGAAAGTATTTGTACTACTTAGGCCCGGTCTTTCCAAGTCTGAATAAAGTTGTAAATAATATATATTTATCAAATAAGCACTAGATTCGTCTTTCCAATATTGGAAATTCACCCCCTCTTCTCAGGTTTAAATCGAAAAAAATCGATCATATGAAAAAATTGATAGGAACCAAAATTGTAGATAATTTAATGTCAAACAATTTTTCTGATAACTATTTTCAAATTAAAAATGCACGGGTTATTCAAGAGACAAACAAATTCCGAAGGAAAATTGCTGCTAAAAATGTTTGTGAATCAAAAATACCAATTCGATTGGGCTAGATGAGGTTCGGCTGAATACCCACCACTGATATTTTCCAAATAAATAAAATAACCCAGTTCAGGACACTCATTGTTCCAGACTGTCTTTAAAAATCTCGTATCTCTTGAGTAATCTTAATGAGCATCTGTTGTTTACGTGTCAGAAAAGGGAATTGGCGGTTTTTATGAAATTATTGTTGAGCATAAGATATTGTTGAGTCACTCTGTAATATGGAGCTACATTTTTTTCTTGTCTAAATTCTCAAACGAATCATACCAGTGCTTGAAATGAGTGAAAGTGTCATGGATATTGTTGACGATTGATATCAAAGAAGGAGTAAACCTAAAACAGAATTGACAGATCCACGCTTAACTTAGAGCCATTTTTTTTAATAAGGTTCAGGAACAGTTAGGGATTTGAATAATGTAGGGCATATGCTAATGTCTTATTTAAAATATTGGCAGCTAACCATATTGTCTCTCGTTTCTTCAATATTTCTTCTAATACTCCATCCCATGTTTGCTTCGGTCTTCCTCTTTTCCTAGCTCTGTGTACCTTAGTCTCCCATACTTGTTTGACAGGCCTCTTATCATTAATTCTTTGGAGATGCCCCCACCAGCTGAGTTGTCATTTTTTCAATGAATTCCAGCACTGGCTCTATTTCTAGGTCTTCTCTTCTCAGATACTCCATTTCTACGGCCTGAATTTGACTTTTAGGAACAGTTACTGAGTATAAAATCACAAAATGCTGACAGATTCTGGTAGATCTTCAACCGCCCAGCGTCGACATTTTTACATTAAACGTCCTATTTTTCAAAAAGTATGGAAATTAGGAAAAAGTGGGAAATTTTATTCTTTGCAATAATGGTTTGAATAACTTTTGCCCTTAAGTGCAAAGTTCCCGAACTATCGGCCAAAAAAGTTTTTTTTCAAGGTGGCACCCCATGGTGGCACCTGAAGCTCCACCGGAATCTGTCAGTATTTAGTTTTTTTTGTGCCCTTAACCTAATTTGGACCGGAAATTTAGTGCGAGGTGACCAAAAAAACGGCAATTTTTACTGGCATAATGAATTTATTTTTAAATTATGATATAATCGTATTATTGTGGTAACTAATATAAAACTTTTCTTTAATTTTCAGCCTGCGAATGCAACCAACACGCTCGTCGTTGCAGATTCAACATGGAACTCTACAAGTTATCTGGTCGAGTGTCCGGCGGCGTTTGCTTGAAATGTCGTCATTACACCGCCGGAAGACACTGTCACTACTGCCGTGAAGGTTTCTACAGGGATCCCAACAGGGCGATTACGCATCGCAGAGCATGCAAACGTGAGTACTAACTCTTCTTCTTAATTAAGAATTTACTGAGGCGATTACTGCTTTGGGAATTAAATCGGAGTTCAGATCCTTACCGCAAATCAGATAATTATAAAATACGTCATTTTTTCAATAAGAAACACACGTTAAACTGAACGAAATGTAATCGAGTTAATATTATATAACGCATAAATAAAATTACCTTCTGAAGTCTCACCTACCTCTGAGAGTGGTAGAGCGAACAGAGGATGTATATCTTCTTGGTTATATCAAGATCGATTTGTCGTCTACGTTGGTGCAGATATCGGCATTTGATGCAGATATCGGCATTTGATGCAGACTTAGGTGCCGAACAGACCTGCTCAACAATGCCATCAGTAAAAGTTATATTAGATTAGATTAGAATTGGAGTGCCTCTTTGTGCTATCCCACTGCGACCCTTGCAGATCTATTGTGGTCCTCCCTATATTTAGAGCTCGATACCTAGCTTTATCTTTTTTATTAGACTTATTAGCCGGAATACCGCCTACCTCGCGTAGCTATCTGCCTTCGGTTTTTCTTCTCCGAGTAAGTGAAACCGCACCTTTGCTAGGCCTTCGCTCTGAAAGAGTATGTGCTCCGCAGTTTCGTCTTCTTCCTGGCAGAACCTGTATAGGCTGTCATCTGCTAGGCTAATTGTGTGAATATGTTTCCTCAGCGTACAATGTCCGGTCAGCATTCCCAGGGCCGGATGCTCCCGTGTTTCATTTTCCGTCCGTCGTGCGCATGACGTCACTCAAGACCTTTTTTGTACTGCTCAGATAGCAGTATTTAATGTTTTTCTCTATTCACGCGTTTATTTAATAAGTTACAAAAAGAAATGTGGAGACGAAGTATGTTCCAAATAAGCTGTCTATCCCCTGAAGACATAAAAGTTTTGAAATATGTAACACTCATCACTCAAAACTCTTTTTTTTACTGTGAAATTTCTCTTCGAAGTACTAAAACGCGATTTTCATGAAAACGGTGCAGGATAGAGTAAACTGATAAAGGAACCAATTTGTAGAGCACAAAATTTACTACAACACTAGTCTGGGAGGGGAATGCGAGATTGAATAAAAACGCGAAAACATTTTATAAAAAGTGGACTTTTATTTATGCAGCTTTTACACAGGCATATTTCTTCATTTAAATAGTTTCGAAATAGTAAATACCGGATTTCAAGATCAAATTTCATTTCCGACATATCACGTATTCTACATTTTATTAATATTCAATAATTAACAACTCACTTATTCTTTTTCTTATTCGTTGGGAATTAAACCACAAGATTTTTTTGTATTTCTTATTTCGACGTTTTTGTATTTTTTATTTCGACGTTTCGGTGTTTCGGTAGCGTTCCAGCTACCGTTGTCAAGATGAATAAGATTTTTAAACATTTTTTGGTCCTTATCAGATACAACGAAAACATTTGACAACTAGACAATCAATAATATTTCGAACTTTGTAGTCATATTTTATTAAGGTTCATTCACAGTAGATCGATCATACCTATCTCTGATAAATTGTGAATTAAAATATTTTATTTTATGACATTCTAACAATAGGATAGTCTACTAGGAATGGAATCCAGTGAAGTGCACGTTCCAGAAAAGGTTTTATTGGGGTATCGCTTTTTGCTCAATTCGTAAATGCTGTGATAATAAATATAATAATAATATAATAAAGCGCGTTTGTTGTTACTTTTTTATGTATAATTATTTTTGTTTCCAAAATATGTATAAAAGCACTTTCTTTGATTTTTATTCTTTTACTATTGGCTCTTTCAATATTATTTTCGCCAAATCCCATTGAATTATTATATTACTTTTCGAATCTTTGTGCGAATTGCACCCAAACACAGAACAACGCATTTTAAAAAGTTTTTATCTTCCATAAACGTCCACAAAATACACCATAAGGTCTTCAAACTGATCAAAGCTCACTCTATTATGACTACCTAGTCTTTTGAGGGCTTTGCGACACTCCCACACCAGATTTGATGTTATATCCGATATGAGCATATCACCTTTAGTGCTGCTTGGCTGTCGGAGTAGATGATCAGTCAAAGTTAGTGCAGCATGTATTAGTTTGTCAGTGGTAAGTGGGATCAGATCATTTTTGGTTAATCTCCAACCTCATGGTTTCGGCTCTAAAATGCTCCTTAGAGGCAGCAAACTTTGGATCCGCGTTCAGTACCTAAAAAAAGTTGAGAAATCTTGTTACGAGACAAACACTTTTGAAAAACATTTGATCAGGCTGCCCCATCTCAAATAATCATAAGTCTGCAGTATTTGACAATCCCAGCAACCCCATCCTCTAATTATTATGACTTTCTCGTAACTAATCGTATTTGATTGTAGCATTTCCCATTTCAAATCAATATGTCAATAGTACCTAGCATTAAATGCCGTGATAAACGGTTAAAACAGAATTGAAATAAAAAATAAATGCTATAAAAGCCCACAACAGTTGATTTCTCTAATCTCACCAAAGTATCAACAATTTCGTAATTAAGGAATCATTATTGAGAGATAGCAGTCATGTTTTGCATGTATTAAGACCGACGGTTCATCTACAAGTTAAATATCTGCATAACCTTTTATGGAGATGGGCGGAATTTGATTGTTCGCTAAAAAAAATGAATTAGAAACATTTTGTAAAACGTTTAGCTACAGGGCGTTCCAAGTCGTCACACTTATGGAATAGTATTCCATGGAATAAAATGAACTTGTTCATGGTAAATCATCCAAAATCAGCTATTCTTCCCAGTTATATTTTAATATAAAATATTCAATCAGAATGTTACAGTCTACTTATTACCAGTAAGACCTGGTAAAAAATAATATCCACACTTATTGAACCCACCTATACAAATTGCTTATAACATCTTATGTAGGTTAATCTGAAAGTCAGACGTAAACGTGGCTATTACAACACCGGAAGAATGTCCCTTTTATGAAGGCGAAGACGAATTTATTGACTATAAAAAGCCAGTAGGGCGTGAAAAATACAATCATTGCAATCGTATTGTTCGGTACTGTGACTGTTTTGTGGTCCACTAGTACTACCAATATAGACTGAAATAAAGTGAATGGTGAATGTATTATTAATTGATAATAAACGCCCAAAAAATGACAAAAAGATGCTGTAATTTGACAAATTTATGTTGTTTTAACTCGGCCTATGTAAATTGTTGCTTTTTTAAAGTGATAAAGCATAAAAACAAAATAGATTTCTGTTTTTATAACAATTTTGAAATACCAATTCCGATTTAAACATCTGTCGCTCGAGTCTTTGTCAAATTTTCAAACAGATGATTATCAGATACATAAAATATTTCCGAAATATTAACTCTAACAAAAAAGTTTAAGAGACAACAGGGAAAAATGCAAAGAAGGCTCTGAAGGAGACTTCCTAGTTCCGGAACCGGCTAAATAGAGGTTGATAGAAGGAGATCACTTCCATACAAAGATTTTACTAACCAAGGTAGACATAAACTCTCGACCAGGCTGTTGAAACTGGTTTAGAGACATTTGGAGGTGATAATCAACCTGGTCACTGGACACTGTACCCCGAGGAAACATCTAGGTATACAAAATAGGAAAGTCAGTGAACCTATGTGCAAAAAAATGTGAACTAAGAGATGACGCGTGAGAACTTACAAGGAAGCACTTCGGAGAGGCAACAATGCAACCATTAGAACCACTCAAAATTCCCTCAGCCAAACTAGTTGTCTATGTAAAGGAAACTTCTGGAATGGAAGTAGAAAATATGGAAAATAATACTAGTTCAAGCTGTTAAAAACAACCCAAACGAATGAATGGAGAGAGCATGTCTGGATATTATTTTTTTATACATTCAACCAAACTCTTTTTCTTATTCCATACATTACCCTTTTTTGTGAATTAAACACCCAGGTCAGATTTATCCATTAGGCAGGATAAGCAGCTGCCTATAGCGGTAGCCTGATGAGGGCAAAATGTAAGAATGGTAAATAATATATGCTTACAAATTAACAAAAACGTTTACTTAAAGTAGCTAATACTTAAATTTCAGGGTTGTCAAGGAATTTAAACACAATTTTAATTCGATTAGAAAGCAGAAAATGCTGGTTACAACAAAGGTTTCTTAATATATGCATATACCTATCCTAAAACAAATATTAGTGAGGGGGGCGGTATAGATGGATAGGATACTATTACCAATCAGTCTAAACGCGGTCCTGAATACACCATATCCTTATAATTAGATTAAATGCTGTTATTTCTTCAATTCGTTCGTGAATTTCGGTATTTATTTCTAAAATTGAATAGATGAGGCTTTTGCTTGATGTATATTCATACTAAATGATGAAATGAACCATTTTAATTTGTTAAAATCTACATTATATTAAACTTAAAGTTGTGACGCGTTTCGCTAACACAGTAGCTTTCTGAAACTCCAAGCTACTGTGTTAGCGAAACGCGTTACAACTTCAAGTTTAATATAATGTAAATTTTTTCAAATTAAATTTTTCATTTCATCATTTACCTATTTCTAATTTTATTCGTACCTATATTATATAATAGTTATTTAACCAACAAGTGTATTAATGAGGTCCATTAACAATCGAGATAATTTAACGCACGAGCAGAGCGAGTGCGTTACTGTTCGAGATTGTTAATTGCCCTTTTAATACATGTGTTAGTTACAAAGCTTTTCCGTCGACTGTTTAAGTTGTATTCGTTTCCCCTAAATATTTAAAAAAGATGTGCGTTGGGTTGCCTGCAGAAAATCGTTGAGTAATGTAGGTGAATCATTAATGTACGATTTTGTCTAATTTTGAGAACGTTAATAGCATATGTGAATACACGGTCGACGGAAAAGAATTTAAATATGAAATCCGTCAAATTTAAATTGCATTAGATCGGATTGTTTTGGATCTCTGCCTATCCACATCCATTTTATTCAAACCTTACTTCTACTTCTTTTGGACTCGTAACACTTTAGCAAGTCAAGTGAACCTTGGAAACTTTATTTATTCACATCAATTTTGAAAATTTACTGATTGTCTTACTTGAATAAAACTACCAGAACCAATGCTTTTTTTCTTAAACAAAAAGCTTTACGTGAGCAAATTTTTCGAAAACTCAAATCACCAACACTTAATCAAAATATTAATAGGGAGTTTTTATACTAGCAAAAGAATTTAATATATTTAATATACAGGTTCGTTCTCTAGAAAAACGACACGAATAAAAAATCAGGTAAATTTTGAATAAATTAGGCAAGTGGATATGGTTGTCTGGGGTGCGATTTTCGAAGTAAATCGTATACGAAAAATGGCCATTTTCGTATGAAATTTAAATGACCTAATTTTCGAAATGCTCAAACGGTAATTGTATACGAACACTTTCGTATGGTTTCGAGTGGGTTTATTCCATTCGAATAAATTTTTTCGTGTGTGGAAAGTGTAAATTCACATAGCCTAGATTGAAAATATTTGTGTTTGGTATGTCATTAATTTGAATAATAAATAATATAAGGAGCAATTCTATAAGCAAATGTTAAATTTTAACGCACAGTTAAAAATAAGACAATCTGCTAACCCTTGCAAGACTGTATGCATATTAAGCTTTAAAGTATTAACGGAAAACTCTTTATTGAATACTATACATGTTGAAATTTGAATCATAATCTTGACTAGGTATAGATTAAAACATTTATAATACCGGAAGCTTTGTCAAATATAACGACGTACCGTTAATTTTTAACCACTTCTTATAGAATTGACCCTATAATCTGTTATAATATGGCAGGTTTTGATGATTTCATTCATTTAAACTTCATTAACGCTATACAAGAAGCGGAAGAGTTAGCAGATAGACCTCCTAGGATCTTTAACCCATTTATTGAACCTTTTGAGGAATATTCAGAAATATTGTCACATTTTTTATTAAGAGCAGCACTGGAACTTGAATCTCCCATTTTTTAACAACAAACAATAATAAAGGAAAAATGTTAAATAAATAATATCAAAAGCCAGTTTGGACTCACTACACTTGATACAGTAGTTGGTATATTCTTTGCATAGAACTATTAGAACTGCATAGATAAGGTATAATCTTTGCTTCTCAAACGTCACAAATGACAAGACCATACGTTTATGCGGTGTTGTCGGCTATGCTAAATACTTCGTGCAAGAACGTTCATTAGAATGGTGTTGAAAAATACACATTTAGCACCGTATACGAAAAAATTCATGTGGAAATAACCATACACGCATAATATTCGTGTGAACTCGAAAATGACACCCCTGTTCCCCTATTGCTAACATTTCAATACGAGTCGTCCAATACTCAGCTGACTTGAAAAATATTACGCGTAGTTTTTGTTTACATGCGGTTTTTCTTGGGGCCGTCCGGATTATAGATACCCGATGGTTGTATTTCTTATTTCAGACCATGTACACTTGTTTTCGTGAAATTAATAAAATTAAAAAGTTTCCGTCTGCCAAGAACTTAGAAGGGCAAACTAGTATTAGGTATTTATGTAAAAAAAAAAATTGTTCGCCTGTTATTTCCCGTACTACTTACACTTTTGAGCTAAGTCTTATGTAATTTTTTTGCGTGTACGCCACTGTTACAAGGAATATCAATTCTCGACGCATCACTTCAGTGCACGTTCTTGATTCATTAGCAATTAAGTAAGGATGCGATCCCATCACCATTTGTTATAAAGTCGATGCAAATCGAATTATGGCAAATTAACTTTACCTAGCGAATTTATATTCCAAGTATTCCGAATATTTCACGATTGCGATTTCTTTGTATTTTTTTTTCTTCGCATCACCATACCGTACAATATTGTATACAGAACCATCCGATATTTTACGCCTTATAGGTTTTAAAAAATATGTTTCAAAAACAGTGACCGCCCAACTAGCAATTCGACATCGTTAGCGAACTAATACATTTTATAATTGTTTTATTGACGCTTCGTAAAAACTTTTATGTTTTATGAAGTATTAATTCACGATAAATTTGTTGCGCTTAACTGTTCGGTCAATAAAATTGTTTTAAAAACGTTTTCACAGCAAAATTATAAAATAATTATAGAATGAGTTATATATCTATTTTATGAACGTTCATAAAAAACTTTTTATGGAGCATATCAGTTCTGATGCTACTTTGCTCTCAAAGCATTTTATAATGGTTCTTCATTGAAATAATGTATCGTTATATAAGCAATAATAAAACTGTTTAGTAACTAACATACTTACTAATAATAAAATAGTTTTCCAATTGTTATTAATAAAAGGGAATTGCTCTTTGCAGCAGATTGGTATTAAGGCGTGTTATTATAAAATTGTTGTTTTATAGTTTCACAAAAAAAGTTAAAAAACAAATGTGTTGCATGAAGTGGTCTTCTAACATTAAAATGTTGGCACAACAATAATTATAAAACTGTTATAAAATAGCCTTTTTTTTATTTGGTCTAATTATATTTTTTGTTTGCACGTACAAACAAAATGTCGTACAGTAGCTGGGAAAAAATTAGGGGAAATGGTACATTTTACAAAAAAAATAGTATATATATATATATATATTATAAGATCGTAAGTGATTCACAGATAGAAACCACTAGTGGCTCCAGCTCTAACAATCCTTCAGAGAATTTGAAGATTAGCAATCTAAATGATCATAATCCAACAGAGGAGACTGATAGACTTAATATTAATTGAGTTTTTCATCAGGCAATACCACTGAATGAAAACATTATATTAAAAATACTAGTTAATTGTTGGTTAAACTTATATTATGTGATTCACTTTTTATACCGAGCACACATCTGCTTAGACATTTGTCATTTATTTTATTTTCGCTACCATTTATTATTATTATTATTATTATTACAAGTCATTCGGGGTGCAATGCTC
>CAJUYI010006153.1:0-14250 GCA_910591695.1 Galerucella pusilla
TAGTATTCTGTGTGTACTCACCTTCGACTGCTTCCATAGCACTAACCACATCAGTATTATCAATAGTACTAGAAGCTTGCCAAGTTGGATTAACTTTTTTGTAATTTGACTGACCCCCACTGTATACTTGCTTACCCTCCGGAAGGGTATCTAAAGTACTGCTCCTTTCACTTTCTAAAGCAAACAATTAAATGAAAATTGATTTTAAACATCCTTTAAATTATAATTACCGGAATCCATCTCTAAAGATCTTCGATTAACGGTTCTTCTTACTCTTCTTTGTTCATCAGTAAGCTGATCGTTTTCGTTAGCTTGTAACCAGGACTCAATCTTTTGCCTCCATTCCTTTGGTTTGGTTTCTTCTTCTGGTGCAGATAATATTGTTTTTTGTTCTGTCAGAGGGGAAGGTGATGATGGTCTTTCTCTATCAGCTGAAAAATCTGCTGATAATAAAGCTGGGCGTTTTCTCGGTCCATTTCCTCTTGCTTTTCGAGCCCAAGATCGATCTAAAGACAACATCCCGGATAATAATTAATTTAACATTTAAAATCTTTCTTACCTAAACTTCCCCAAGATTTTCTTTCTCTATTATTACTACCACCGGATGCTCTTAAGAAATCCATGAGATTACCCTCATCGTCTTCAGATAAAACTCTACTTCTTCTTCTTCTTAAACTACCATTTGGAGTGATATCTGGTGATTTTTCTTCTTTGCCACCAACAATAGTTTCATTTCCGTTACCGTTGAACGATCCCAGTCGACGTCTGGAAAGGGATGGAGATCCAGATAAAGAAATCTCGTCTTCCGAACCGTTTTTACGGCATTTACTCATTCGGAATGGAGATCTGGTGTCGTAGATTTGCATGTCTATACTGAAGTCTGAGTCTGGTGTACCTACTAGAGTTCCCACTAGAAATTTGTTAATTTGTTTGGTCTAAGTTGAATTTGAAAAAAGTAGATTTTTTGACATTTACTTTTACGATAGGCTAAGTAGGAATAAATATTTGGTCATGATGCTTTATAAATGAGCAGTGCCTCATGGTTTCAACACGTCACAATTGACAATCTGTAATCTGTCGAATTTTGAGGCATTCTTTATAACCACAAATTCCAAAGCAGCAAATAGCAACACAAGGAGTTGTTCATAAGGAACTAGAGAGCTTTCTGAGTGGTTTCATTTCAGGTGAATCAAATCTAATTTTAGAGAAGTGAAATTGTGTGAGGAAGCATTTTGTAGACCTACTCACATCGGGGAAACCAAACGACGCGGAACAAAACATTTTTATAATTTGCTAAATTTTAATAGTACAACTTACTTTGTCTTCTTTTTGTAGCTAGTAGTTCCTCTCTTTGTCTTCTTCTTTCGTTCGCCTGTTCTTCTTGAATTCTACGTCTTTCGTTTTCTGCTACAGCCTGTTTGAACTTACAATAAAACCCGTGGAATATTCTAAAACATTCTTCTAACTTGAAGGAATTGATATCTTCGCAAAAAAATTCAGACAATTCTTTTCTAACGTGTTCTAATTTTCCCAATTTCTTTTGGAGACTGGCAACTTCTATTTCCGCCATCTAAACAACGATATATTTGATTCGGAATTTTTAGACTTGAAAATCATGCAGGTTTGATGAAAAATGGTCCCCAATAGTCGGGAGTCGGATTATTTTGACTTAGTCTATGTGGAGAAAGTTGTTATAACTTTTTAAGAAAAGCCTGTGTGATTAATTCCATTTTAAATACTTTAACATCAGTTTTCACGAAAAGTTTTGACTAAGTAGTTTCCTTGGCTGAAGCACCACAAAATAGAATTGAAGAGATGCATTATATGATAGTGTTTTGTGCTACAAGCAGTTATTAAAGTTGAGGAAATCTTATGACAAATTGGTTAAGAAGTAGTAGGTACATTATTGTCAATGAAAAATTAGCCGAAACTAAGGTGTTTAAACGACTTATTAAGTATCAATTTAAAGACTGTTTAAGACAGTGTTATGAATTATGAGATGATTAGTTGAAATTTTAATAATTAAATAAAAAAGTTGAAGTTAAAAGCTCACTCTTTTACCTGCAGAAATTCGGTCATTTGTGCTTTGATTTCCGGTTCAGTTGTTGGATTTTCTATTTGTTTTCTAATTTTCTTTATCCTTACATCTAATGCATTAATTTCGTTGTGTAATTGTTCGACAGTCGTTCTAAAATTGAACATTTAAATAAATTTTAGATTTAGATAAACCGTGAATGAGATCCTCCAAAGTCAATTTTAACTTTAAATGCATAAAATATAAAAATATTGTTCAGTATTTACAACGAACATATTAAATAATCGGTGGTATTTACTAGTATATCAATATCCTCTATTGCATCATCAAATAGCATGCGACCTCGGACCTCGGACCTCGTTGTAAGTTTCCAGTTGCATCAAAATTCCTTTTTCAAAACCGGACAACCGTACAGTAGAGGATCCGAACTAAGATCGTCATATGCGTCTTTGGTCTGGTGGACAAAGACGGAAGCACGCCAACGGCAGCACTAGAAGCCTTATTTGGCCTTCCTCATTTAACCTCGTGATAATGGGAGAAGTAAGGATGGGACAATTTAGGCAGTAAAGTAGCAACAAAATAGTTAGATTAGGACACATATCCATTAAGGACATCATAAGTGGAGCAATTTTAGATATGAAAACAGACTATATGGCCACTAAGCTTCTTCTCAGTCCTAAATATGAGATAGAAATACCTCACAGCAAGGACTGGCAAGACCCAAGCAGACTGAAGTTTCCCCGAGGAGAGACCTGGTACACAGACGGGAAGGGACAGGAGCAGGGTGTATAGTGGAATAAGAAACACAAGATGCTCCTTCTCACTAAGAGAACATCAGTTTATTCATTTTTCAGTTTATTCATTATAAATATTTAAATACAGTAATAATTTTGCAATTTACTTCATTTCATTTAATATCCTCCAACTCAGTCCGTACCTAGACAAAAATTTGTCTGTTTTGCACTGGACATACCGTTGTATTTTAGACAGAGATTTATGCTATCCCAGAATGTGTCAGAATTAACAAACATAGGACTGACACTCACAGGTTAAAGATCCAGGTAGCCCTTGCAGCTTTAAGCAACTGCAAGGTAACTCCAAGACTGGTAGAAGAATGCCAGAAAGAACTAAATGAACTAGCAGACCACATTAAAGCGAGATTTGTGTGGGTGCCGGACATAACGGTATTTCTAGAAATGAACAAGCTGATGAACTCGCGAGAAGAGGTTCAGCAACTACATATGTTGGACCAGAACCAGCTCTTGGGACCACAACATAGACTTCAGTGGAGGAACACTCCAAAGCAGGTACACAGTAAAACCTTCATAGGTGACACATTTGTAAAAAGGGCCGAAGAACTACTGAATATCAGTAGGAATAAGCTAAGAATTATTACATGTTATCTAACGGGTCATATCCCGGTAAAAGATCATCTGCATAAAATAGGGTTATATAACGGGGACCTCAGCTGCAGACTCTATGCCAAGGAGACCGAGACTGTAACCTATATCTTATCTGACTGTGAGGCACTGTACTCGAGGAGACAAACATTCCACCTGGAGTATATGGCACACATCCAATGGACCTATATCGTCTACTCGAAGGTACGGGGATAACTGAATGGGTGGACTAAATGTGGGAATACAATAAGCCAATAGGCTGCATTCCTACACTGACGTGTCAACCATATGTAAATAATATTTTATTGGAATAAATAAGTTTCTGAACATACTTTAATTAGGCAACCCTTCAATGGTCATGGTTATTATTAATTAAATTTACAAAAAAGCCAGCATGCAGCGAAGTAGCGTATCACAGCTCGCAGGCATTATACCACTGAGCTCGAGGTATAGAGTAGACATGCCGTCTTGCAGAAGAGACGTAAAACCGTGGTCCCGAGTCCATGAATGTTGGGCTCGATAAAGATCCCTACCACTGGCTGGTACACTAGTGGGTTCGGCAAAATTTTCGGCTAGGGGTAGAGTGGCCAAGGCGTCGGAGACCATATAATACTTTTCATCGATTACACAGATGGGTGAAGGTTATTTCTAATGTGACCCTACCTCAGTACATTTTAATGTACGGTGAACCTACCATGAACCCTACTTAAATACACTCACGGACAAAATTATTGCATATTTTATTTTAGGTCTTTACTTCTTTTCCCTTTATCACTTTTGTGATTTCGGTTGATAAATATGTTACATTAGAGTCTTTTACGTTATTATTTATCAAATTAATTACATATTTAATCTTTACAACAGATTCGTGAAGAAATTAGTGAAGTGGCCTGTTTTTGATAATAACGTTTAATTAGGAAAGAACAATAACATGGACACGATACATTAGTTTAAGACAAAATTATAACAATTTAGTACTTAGAATTTCCTCCTCTAGCTCTAACGATAGCCTGCATCCTCCTAGGTATGCTGCGCAAAAGATCTTTGATGGTTTCTTCCTGTGCTGCAGTCCTTAATTCTGCAATTGAGTTAGGAGCTCGATTCCGTGCTCGAATATTTCTTTTTAGGATGTCCCATATATGTTCTATGGGATTTGCGTCAGGACTGTATGGTGGCCACTCTAGCTTCGCAATCCCGACATCCTCAACGTACTGGTTTACTGTTCTTGCGGCATTAGCACAAAGTTATCATATCCAATAAAGCCGACATATGGTATAACATGTTCTGCAATGATGTTGCGTATGTACCAGTCAGCATTCATCCTCAAATTCTCTTCAATGAGCTCCGTGCGACTCTTCAAAGAAATGCCAGCCCATAGCATAATGGAACCACCACCAAAGCTAAGATTATGTGCAAGATTACATTCTGCGAAACGTTCTCCTGGCCTTCTCTACACTCGACTACGTCCATCAGGCTTCCATAATTGTATTCTTGCTTCATCTGTAAAAAGAACTTTTCCCCATTGATGTTCATTCCAGTAAGCATGTGCTCTTGCAAATTGTAACCGTCCGATTTTATGGCGTGGAAGAAGCCGAGGAACTCTAGCAGGACGTCTTGGCTTCAAATCGACCTCCTTAAGTCTCCTTATTATTGTTTTGGTAGAAACATTGACTTGCCTTGCATTTAGTAATTGATTTTTTAGATGCGGAGCAGTAAGTGTACGATTTCGCAAAGATTGAATTCTTAAATATTGCTCATCCCTTGACGTTGTACATTTTTTACGTCCTTGACCAGGACGCCTTTTGTATCCTCTAGTCTCATTGTAACGTTTTAGTACGCGAGAAACAGTCGATTGATCGACATTCAATCTCTGTGCAATGTCTTCTTGTCTGTACCCCTCATTGATTAAACAAACAATTTTAACCGAGACTAACTCATTTAAACGAGGCATTTTACTAACTGAAACTACAGATTGAACAAATAATGCACTGAAAATGTCATTCTGACAACGCTAAATAAAGGGAAACCACTGTTTTAGTCGTCAAGGCACACTATGCTACATTTATAGTTTTCCGCTAATTTAACGTTATCGCTTATTCAGTTATAAAAGTCATGTCTATACATTACTCTATCTGTAATAAATTGCAAAATACGTAGAACACTCCAATGTAACAGACTTAGCAACCGAAATCACAAAAGTGCTTAAGGGAAAAGAAATAAAAACCTAAAATAAAATATGCAATAATTTTGTCCGTGAGTGTATATACCCGTTTCTAATTTTTGGTAAAGTAGGTACCTTATCTATGAATAACTTACTTAGCCGCATCTTCCAAGACACTAATATTATCAGTAAATGAAACGAGATGCTTATTTCTCTTTTCTGCTTGCTGAAATATAAACCCATCGTTAGTGTGTCATTTCTATTCACTCTTTAGTACACTTACTATTGCTACGAAATGAATGAGATTCATATTTGGTTTGTTAGCTCTAATGTCTGTAATTTTTTGTAAAGATGATAATTTTACTCCAGCTGCGTCTCCAGCATACCCTCCCTGAAAAATAATCAGCGATCAATATCCAACAAGAAATTATGATTAGAGAAGTGCCGAACTATTTATATGGCATAAACTGAAATGCGTAAAAGATTCACTCACCGCGTTTAAAAAGTTTCCTGCTATAAGTATCATGTACAAAACTTCTTTTAGAGGCTTATTTGTCATCAAGTCTAAAAATAAAATATTTTTTAAATCTGATAAATATATGAGAATTAGGTTTATGGTATACCTTGTGCGGCTATTATCATTGAATTGATACTGGGTTCTAAATAACCCATATTCGATGCGAATTCTTCTTTCAGCAACATACTTTCTATTCTTAATTTATAACTACAAGAAAACAGTATTAAGGTTTAATATAAAATTACTAGAGGAAGGTGAGTTTTCATTGGCACAACTTTTACTACCGCTTTCGCAATATCTTTGTACCATCATTTCACTCGAAAAGCAAAGCTAGATTTATAAACTCTGTTGTTCGTTTTTCGTTCGTGATTACCCCTGCTCGGAAATTAGACATTAAGGAGTTTTCGAAAACGTAAATATCCTGAGCCGGTAGCGGTTAACAGAAGAATATGTTGAGATGAAATTTTAATCAATAAAATTATGAAACTCATACAAGATGTAGAACAAGGTATACAATTGAATATATCGATAGCAGAAGAAATGAATCTGAAAGCACAGAGAGAATTAATAAGGGAAATGGATGTAAAATTACAACAAATTAAAGAAAATAAGAACACACGGGACTTTGAAATTTTAGAAACGGAAATAAAAGAGGACTTTAAGAAGAAAATGATGGAATTGGAAAGTGAAATTCAAAACATGAAGAATAAATCTCAACAAAACAATAACAATACACAAGGAATCAAAGGTTTTTATCAGATGTCTTAAGATCAAATTAATCGATATGTTTAGTATTGAAGATTTTAAGGAAACAATTAGGTCTCATTTGAATAATCAACCATTGCTTTGGTTAACATCTTAAAACAGTATTAGGGGGAAAAAGAACAAGGTTATGTTAGAGACAAATTATATTTTGGGAAATTTGATTTTAGGGAAAGTAGCAACATGAGTAACTACTCACTCTTAATGTTCTCTCAAGCTTAATATTTAGAATTTAGATGTTAAATTGGGATAGACTTCTCCAAAAATATTTTGTTTGATTAAATAAAAAAATATATAGTTTTGAAGAACTTTAGGGAATGTTGAGATGAAATTTTAATCAATAAAATTATAAGATCCTAATTTATTGTAAAAATCAAAATATTTTTAAAAGTCAATTGGCATGTTTGTCAAAATTGGAGGTTGGGTCGAGAGAAATGTAAGAAGTGACAGTGATTGAGTGAGTTTGACAAGTGTTTTATCTTCGGATAACGAACCCTAAAATAATATAAATATTATATATTATAATTTTTATTATATAATATAAATAATATAAAAATATGGTAATAATAAGATAGATATTAAATATAAATTTCACCACAATATAGTTTTTTTCTAGCCTCCTGTGTGCATAGACGCAACCAGCATAAGATTTTTGGGGGGGCTGGAGCACCAACTAGAAGGGAGGTAATAGCAGGTGCCCCGCTGAAGGTGCACCCCGCCGGTAACAAAAAACTGTTGGTTGCCCCTGCAGGCGGCTGCTCTGACCTACAAGGAAAGAAATTTTGGACCGCGCCCAACTTTTGTCAAAAGTTAACATTAATTTACAGTACATACTAAGCCCATATCAGAATGTATTTTTTTTATTTACCACTGTTTTTGTTGTATTTTGTTTTGCCTATTAATTGTAATGTCTTAAACTTTTGCATCATGTATTTTTAATTTATTATTTAGGTACTTTTGGGGGTTGGCCAGTTGGGGGGGTTTGGCGGGTCTTTAGAGGGGCTCAGTCCCCTCTATTTGCGCCTATGCCTGCAGGTTAACGAAAACGTAACGGTAATACCAGATATCAGTATGCATAGTAATGATTGTCAGAAGTAAAACTTTTGTATTGTTCTGCATACATTTTCAAAGTAAATTTCCAAATTTTTTTTGTTGATTTAAATTGTTTTTAAATTCCAATCTTAAAATTGATGTGGTAATAATAATGTCAAATGCCAATTGTCAAAAAAATCCTGGAAATTTTTAGCAAATGGAAGGCAATTTATATTGCTTGAAATAAAGTTACTGCAAAAAGGCTGCAATTTAAGATTAGCTAGTATACCACACGTTTTTGTTTGTTATAACTATTTAATTTGACTCAAACCTTTGAGGTCGTAAAAGACATTTGAAAGTTAAACATGTTTAATAAGGAAATTGTGGCATGTGATGCTGATTCGGATAGTGACATAGATGATGTGCTTTTACTAGAAGTTCTAAACGAAAACCAGAATTTCAGTTAGCAAAATCTGATTGTCCCCCTCAGAGAACCGAATCCTACTTATTTTCAAATTATTCAAGACACTACCCAAGTAGCACAATAAAAATATTTTGGATTTAATTGAGTTTTAAAACAGTTTTATTATGGTAAATGAAAATATCTATTTATAAAACATTTAATAAAATATAATCAATACTTACTTAGAAAGATTAGTAAGATGAATTAAGAATTTTTCGGCATTTCCTAATTTATTAAAATTTCCATTGAACGATTTCAACATATCTAATTCATCTACTTCCGGTAAAATTTTTAGTAATCCCTTCAGTTTTTCAGTACCGATTTCGTCATGTTCACCATTTCGTATAAGTTGTATTATTTCTTCGTTGGTACTAAAAATAAAAATTTTGGTAAACTCAAAGGTTGGCTGTTCAACAAATTTATTTACCTCCTGAACTGTTTTAGGAATATATTAACATTTAAGCTTCTTTTTCCATCCAAAAGAGCAATCTGAAAGAAATATGTGAAAAATTGAAACTTAATTTTCAAATATACATATATCTTATGGAAAAAAACTTGCAGGTTGTCTAACGATGTTTTGATATTTCAATATTTCGAAAACTGTTTACATGACAATTTGGGAGCCTCCCTCATTTCCGGTTTCGTGACCCAACATTATTTTTTCACCGGTATCCCAATTATGACAAATTTAAAATTATTGAACTAAAATTGTAATAAGTACCTACATAAATTAAGCAAATATTACCTCTGTAGTGTCTTTTCGCATTCTCCTTTCCAAATTATCCGTTGAATCTCTATGTCCTAGCTTTGGTGACGAGTGTGCAGATGGAGGTGCTTGTTGGCAAAACAGACCTTCCATTTCTGACCAATCCATATCAGCCATGGGAGAATGTTGATGGGAGTAAGCCACTTCCGTCCAAATATTATTTTTTCCTACTACCTGCAAATATCAACAAAAAACTATGATAAGGAGTACGAATCAGAATTAATTAATGTCTCTTGTGTTTTTTCGGAGAAAAATTAGACCTATTACTTTTTTATTAGGTAAATTTTGAAGCAAAATTATAATGATCTATCGACTAATTGAAAGGTTTGGTGCATAAACCAGTCAAACAGCTTTTTAGTTTGTTCAAAAATATGAATTTCATTCAAGAGAAAAGTGCCTTCATTCTTCAAAATATCGACACATTTAAGGAAGGAATTTTTCACGAAAAGTTCTTAAAACTTACTCTGTTGTTTGGTATTTTATTCCAGTTAATCGTTTTCATTTTGGTTTTTGGAGCAGGTATTTCTTGTTGGGGTAATTTTTCTATCACAGAATCAGTTTCAGTTTGTGAGGCAGCAGGAATTTTGGTTTTGTGTTGTGGAGGAGGAGGAACTGGAGCAGGAGGAGGTATACAAGGAGGTGGCGGTATTATTGGTGGCGGGGGAGGAGGTGGAGGTAGTGATGACCCTAAAAATAAAATTATACTAATAACAGAAATTCCTATTTTATTTAATTCAAGTAAATATGTGTAATATGAAATGCAAGAGGAAAAAGTTATTGTTCACCATTACAAGCTTTCCTAAAATAAAAAACAATTAATTGGTAATTAGTAGCTGGCATTCGGAATCGTCTACTTATATACAGTAATTCCTAACTTAAAAGTCCCTGCGGCTAATACTTTTATGGCTTTATTGCTTGTCATTATCCTATATCAGGTAAGGAATCTCATGGTAGGATTGCGCACGGCTGGTGTGAACCCCGAAGTAGGAGTGGGCCAATTGAGGTTAAGCCTATGGCAGGAAGCGCTCACTGCGCTACCTCTGCTGCAGGCAGCTAACGATGCAATTGAACCCAGGTTTTTGTTTAACAAACCCTACAAAATTCAAATAAAACCAAACACAGAGCCAGATGCTGCAAATGCAATACGCATATATACAGATGGTTCAAAAATGAAAGAAGGCTCAGGATGTGGAGTTTACTCGAGAGCACTAAGCCTAAAGATTAAGTGGGGAATGGGAAACAATACCAGCGTGGTTCAAACAGAACTGGATGGTATCTCAATTGCCACAAAAGAACTAACCAGAAGAGGAATTTCCGGCAAAAACATAATAATCTGCACTGATAGTAGACAAGCCCTATTAGCCTTGAACAGACAACGTGTTATATCGAGGCTAGTACTAGGTGGAAAAACCTACGTTTAACAGTAGGATTTCTGACTGGTCACTGTCAGCTGAGGAAACACCTCCATACTATGGGGCTAGTGGACACACCTCCATGCAGGATGTGTGAACAGGAAGATGAAACTGTCAGGCATGTCTTATGCGAGTGTCCGGAGTTATCGTCAATAAGAGAGTGTGTGTTCGGTGAGTCTTGGCCTACACCTGCCGATATAAAGGAGATGTCTCCTAGTGACCTGTCCACCTTCCTGAGAAGGACAGGATGGACAATGACCTAGGGAGGATGTACAATGGGTCACATGTGGCCTAAGTGCTGTGAGCCTACACACTCACCCTCCCTACTCTACAGATACAGATACAGGTATCTCAGTTAAAGTTGATGAGTCAGTGGCAAAAGAAGAACGTCATGTCACATTTCGTGAAATTGGAGAATCATTGGGGATTTCAAAGACCACAATAAAAAAAGTTTACATTGAGACAACCCTTTTATTAAATATTCATTAAGTAAATATTTCATTTTGAAGCAGGTTAAATAACCAAAATAGGTGTGTTAAGTCAGTTCGCTATAATTATTATGATCTATATGCTTAGGCTGATGTGTTACCTATTGTAGGTGGAGGCGGCGGTCCAGGTGTAGCAAGTGGCGTCGGACTAAGTGGAGTATTCAACGATTGTTTTCTAGTCGGACTATCTATTCGGTGCTGACAGTGACAAAATAATTTCGATTGAGTACTGGGTGTTCTTAAAAGTCTAGCGGAATCCTCACGGTTCTCCAAAAGTGTGGCACGATGGACCAAACGTTCGGCCGTGTCCCAAATAATGTCACTTACTGGTTCTTTGGGATCGATTCGTAACAGATGTTGAAGTATACTAAGGAAGGGGATTTCTTGAGGTGTTTCGGCTACCTGTGAAATAAATCTAGTCTTTATATATTTTTTTACTGATTCGGCAAATAATTATGTTCCGTATTCCGTATAGCCATTCTGCAAGTGAAAGAGAGAACGCTATACAGAAACCACTCCTCTCCATATAGTGTATCTAGTCCAATCGAGTCTAGAGTAGTGGGTGTTTTATGGAGGGGATGTATTTTGTTCTCTCTTGGACAAGTGCTCACTGTTGCTTCTATATGAGATTCTACGTACGGAAGATAAATATTTGCTGATTCGACTAATTGTTAAGGTGGATAAATATGATAAATCCCCAGAACTATCATGGTAACGACGATATTAGAGCAAAATAAAATCTATATTTTGGAAAGAAAATCGAAGCTGTGAGGCCTGTGGGTGGAATTATTTTATGATTTAATCAGATAGAGGAATCCAAAGAAATTTTAAGGAATTGAATGAATCCGATTATATATGCTTATTCAACGCTCCTTAATGAGTTGTAATGGGGTGTTTATACTTTTTTATTTGTATTACTTATTGTACCGGGTGGACCAATAAGCCGATCTCTCGGCTATATATCAGAAACTATTCATGTTATAACTTAAGGAAAAAAAATTCTTAAAGTCTTAATGATCGAAATTTATGTATGATCTTTCTTTTACATATTTAATTTTAAGTTATAATACAGAGTGAGTCAATACTATACTTACTTATGTTTATGCGTTTTTATTTATATCTTGACTTCGACAATAGCTATCAACATGGGGTTTGCGCCATTTTGTTGAGAATTTAATCCAGTTCCTTTGTAATTCACAATAATTAGGTGTTTCCATAGAACATTCTTAAGGAAAACAAATTTTAATGTTTTTCATTCGAAAGTACCCTCTACCTATGACTATTAAAACTAAATTCCGTTGTTTTATAGTAGATGTAATTAATTCATCTACACTCTTTCTATTGACACTAGTTTCGTTAAAATCAGTTGATTCAAACCAAAGTTATAGGTATTCATCCAAAAACACTTTCCCACTTTCCCCCACCCTTTATTTGGAAAAATAGAATATAAAGTACTTGAATAAATGTGTGCGAAATTTAGGCCTTTTTTTAGTTTACTTATTTAACACTGGGTGAAATTGGGCATATTTCACAAAAAAATGGCTTTTAAACTTTTCTTTACAGGTTACGCCCCCTAGCGGTTAACCTAGAAACTTGAAAGTCATTTCCAGCAATTTCTCTTGTCCACTTTTCCCAAGGAATTTTTTCTTCTAAAGTTATAACATGAATAGTTTATGATATATAGCCGAGAGATCGGCTTATTGGACCACCCCATTTCTATTTCTGTTTATTTATTTTTTCTGTTTATTTATTTTTACATCTTATATATTTATATACTTATATTTTATAATTCACAATTTACTTTTTGCATTGTTTTCCGTTTTATCTAATTATTTTTTGATCATCTGTTTATTGAATATGTATTTTTTTTTATTGTTAACATTATCTATGATAAATAAAGCATAATAATAAATAAACCGGTATTCGGTTTTTGGAATTTTATTATTAAAATATATTAGTACTTAATTGCAAATATTAATTTGAAAAGTAGTAGCACTCGTTGTCTGTTGTCCTAGAGAGACTACCTCTCCACCCATGTCAGCATGCTTACCGGGCAGGCAGATCTACGGGGACTGCACTGGTACAACTGACGGAGGACATCCGCGGTGCTCTAGACAACCAAGAAACTGTAGTATGTGCATTTTTGGATATATAAGGAGCTTTTGACAATACTCCACATGAGGCAGTCAGAAGAGCATTGAACAGAAGAGGTGTAGACAGCACAACATCCAAATGGATGTCGGAACTGCTCACCACAAGAATAGCAGAGAGGAGGACGAGCAAAGACATTGTCTCCATCTGAATTACTAGAGGATGCCCACAGGGAGGAGTAGCATCCCCATTAATGTGGAGTCTGACGGTTGACGAACTCCTGTGTGGTTTGACGGATCTCGGAATATCCTGCCAAGGATATGCCGACGATATTGTCATAACAGCCAGGGGGAAAATCGAAAACACCCTTTGCGATATTGTACAAAAAGGTCTGAAGTCTGAACTATACAAATAGCTGGTGTAGGAAAGTGGGACTTAGCATCAACCCCACTAAAACCATCCTGATAACCTTCATTAAGAAAAGAAAACTCAACCTCAAAACCATAAAACTTGATGGGAACGAGATTGAATGGAGACAAGAAGTCAAGTATCTAGGTTTAACTCTAGACAGTAAACTCCTGTGGAACAAAAACGAAAAGAAAGGAGATTACATACAAGGCAAAAATGGCTATAATGGTGTGCAGGAATCTGGCAGAAAGAAAATGGGGCTGTAACTCAAAAATCCTGAGCTGGATGTACACTGCCATAGTGAGACCAATCATCACTTATGGAGCCATTGCGTGGAGTAGTAGAACTAGCCTATTGACGACGAGAGAAAACCTCTCCAAAATTCAAAGACTAGCCTGTATATGCATTACAGGAGCAATGAGAACATGCCCAAGGGCAGCCATGGAAGTGATTCTCAACCTCACCCCTCTACATATGGAGGTGGAAAGTGTTGCAGAAAGAACAAGATACAGACTAAGTAGAGGGAATCATTAAAAAAAAACCACCTCCTCACTTCTTAGAAATCAGACAACCTGAGACATGCCACAAGACGGTAAGATGAAAAAGTATATCTTTTCAAAGAAATTCGTTACGGAAATGAGCAACAAGAAGGAATGGGACCCAAATACCATTACCAGACTTGGAAAGAATGCCATTCAATGGTACACAGACGGCT